>WEDG01002339.1:0-20019 GCA_017591395.1 Schistocephalus solidus
ATATGATGATAGTGTGGGGCTCACCGATCTGCTTAAGGAACATGCATGTTCCGTTGTGCCCTGGAGCTCAGACTAGAGCCCTCGCAGGCGGTCGCATAGCGACGTGTAGCATATGATGGAATTGAACCGACAAAGACAAGGGAGACCGGAATGGCCATTTCTGGCTTATTAGCCGTCATCAGCCAGTCATACCCAATCCCAAGTGTGGCACACCTGGGATTCGAACCCGCGACCTTTGGTATTTGAGTCGAACGCTCTACCATTTTGAGCCACGGGCTCGTTGTTTTTGTCGGTTGTGATCGGGAATATGATGATAGTGTGGGGCTCACCGATCTGCTTAAGGAACATGCATGTTCCGTTGTGCCCTGGAGCTCAGACTAGAGCCCTCGCAGGCGGTCGCATAGCGACGTGTAGCATATGATGGAATTGAACCGACAAAGACAAGGGAGACCGGAATGGCCATTTCTGGCTTATTAGCCGTCATCAGCCAGTCATACCCAATCCCAAGTGTAGCACACCTGGGATTCGAATCCGCGACCCTTTGGTATTTGAGTCGAACTCTCTACCATTTGAGCCACGGGCTCGTTGTTTTTGTCGGTTGTGATCGGGAATATGATGATAGTGTGGGGCTCACCGATCTGCTTAAGGAACATGCATGTTCCGTTGTGCCCTGGAGCTCAGACTAGAGCCCTCGCAGGCGGTCGCATAGCGACGTGTAGCATATGATGGAATTGAACCGACAAAGACAAGGAGACCAGAATGGCCATTTCTGGCTTATTAGCCGTCATCAGCCAGTCATACCCAATCCCAAGTGTGGCACACCTGGGGATTCGAACCCACGACCTTTGGTATTTGAGTCGAACGCTCTACCATTTGAGCCACGGGCTCGTTGTTTTGTCGGTTGTGATCGGGAATATGATGATAGTGTGGGGCTCACCGATTCGCTTAAGGAACATGCATGTTCCGTTGTGCCCTGGAGCTCAGACTAGAGCCCTCGCAGGCGGTCGCATAGCGACGTGTAGCATATGATGATTGAACCTTAAGCAGATCGGTGAGCCCCACTATCATCATATTCCCGATCACAACCGACAAAACAACGAGCCCGTGGCTCAAATGGTAGAGCGTTCGACTCCAAATACCAAAGGTCGCGGGTCTCGAATCCCAGGTGCGCCACACGATTGGGTATGACTGGCTGATGACGGCTACTGCCAGAAATGGCCATTCCGGTCTCCCCTGTCTTTGTCGGTTCAATTCCATCATATGCTACACGTCGCTAAGGACCGCCTGCGAGGGCTCTAGTCTGAGCTCCAGGGCACAACGGAACATGCATGTCTAAGCAGATCGGTGAGCCCCACACTATCATCATATTCCTGATCACAACCGACAAAACAACGAGCCCGTGGCTCAAATGGTAGAGCGTTCGACTCAAATACAAAGGTCGGGTTCGAATCCCAGGTGCCACACTTGGGATTGGGTATGACTGGCTGATGACGGCTAATAAGCCAGAAATGGCCATTCCGGCCCCTTGCGCAGGCGGTCGCACAGCGGAGGTGGAAGCTTTGGCGATGGAATGGAACCGACCAGGACAAGGGAAACTCGAATAACCATTTCTGGCTTATAAGCCGTCTTCAGCCAATTCATTCCCAATCCCAAGTGTGGCACACCTGGGATTCAAACCTGGACCTTTATTTGAGTCGAACGCTCTACCATTGAGACACACTGGCTCGTTGTTTTGTCGGTTGTGATCAAGAATATGATGATAGTGTGGGGCTCACTGATCTGCTTAACGAACAGGGCGCTCACCGATCGGTTACAGAACACACTCGTCCTACTGTGCCTTGGGGCTATCTCTTAAGCCCCGTGAGAAGCCGTAAGGCAGCTGAGTATATAGGCAGAATAACATAACTGAAAAAGACAAGAGAGACGTGAATGACCATTTCTGGCTTATTAGCTGTCATCAGCCAGTCATACCCAAACCTAGGAGCTGCGGTGCCCAAGCTTTGAACTCGCAACCTTGTTGGGCAGAATGCCAACGCTCTACCCACTGCGTTACAAGCTCGTGGTCTTGGTAGTTTTGATCGAGAATATTGACAATGGTACAGGGGCGCTCACCGATCGGTTACAGAACACACTCGTCCCACTGTGCCTTGGGGCTATCTCTTAAGCCCCGTCAGAAGCCGTAAGGCAGCTAACTATATAGGCAGAATAACATAACCGACAAAGACAAGGGAGACGGGAATGGCCATTTCTGGCTTATTAGCCGTCATCAGATAGCCATACCCAAACCTAGGAGCTGCGGCGCCCAAGCTTTGAACTCGCAACCTTGTTGGGCAGAAGTCCAACGCTCTACCCACTGCGTTACGAGCTCGTGGTCTTGGCGGTTTCGATCAAGAATATTGACAATGGTACTGGGGCGCTCACTGATCGATTACAGGACTCACTCGTCCCATTGTGCCTTGGGGCTATCTCTTAATCCCCATCAGCAGCCGGAAGGCAGCTTAGTATATAGGCAGAATAACATAACTGACAAAGACAAGGGAGACGGGAATGGCCATTTCTGGCTTATTAGCCATCATCAGCCATTCATACCCAAACCTAGGAGCTGCGGCGCACAAGCTTTGAACTCGCAACCTTGTTGGGCAGAAGTCCAAACGCTCAACCCACTGCGTTACGAGCTCGTGGTCTTGGCGGTTTCGATCAAGAATATTGACAATGGTACTGGGGCGATCACTAATCGATTACAGGACTCACTCGTCCCATTGTGCCTTGGGGCTATCTCTTAAGCCCCACCAGCAGCCGGAAGGCAGCTAAGTATAAAGGCAGAATAACATAACTGACAAAGACAAGGGAGACGGGAATGGCCATTTCTGGCTTATTAGCCGTCATCAGCCAGTCATACCCAAACCTAGGAGCTGCGGTCCCAAGCTTTGAACTCGCAAACCTTTTTTGGGCAGAAGTCCAAGGCTCTTTCCAATGTGCCACGAGCTCGTTGCCTTGCTTGTTTCGATCAAGAATATTGACAATGGTACTGGGGCGCTCACTGATCGGTTACAGGACTCACTCGTCCCATAGTGCCTTGGGGCTATGTCTCAAGCCCCGCGAGCAGCCGTAAGACAGCTAAGTATATAGGCAGAATAACATAACCGACAAGGACAAGGGAGACTGGAATGGCCATTTCTGGCTTATTAGCCGTCATCAGCCAGCCATACCCAAACCCAGGCGCTCCAGCACCCAAGCCTCGAACTTGCAACCTTGTTGGTCAGAAGTCCAAGGCTCTACCAACTGCGCCAAGTGCTTGTTGTCTTGCCGGTTTTCGATCGGGAATATTGACAATGGTACTGGGGCGCTCACCGATCGGTTACTGGACTCCACTCGCCCCACTGTGCCTTGGGGCTATCTCTCAAGCCCCGCCAGCAACCGTAAGGCAGTTAAGTATATAGGCAGAATAACATAACCGACAAAGACAAGGGAGACTGCAATGGCCATTTCTGGCTCATTAGCCGTCATATGCCAGCCATACCCAAGCCCACGCGCTGTGGTGCCCGTAACTCGTACTCGCAACCTTGTTGGGCAGAAGTCCAACGCTCTACCCACTGCGCCACGAGCTCGTTGTCTTCCCGGTTTTGATCGGGAATATTAACAATGGTATCGTGGCGCTCACCGATCGGTTACAGGACTCACTTGTCCCATTGTGCCTTGGGGCTATCTCTCAAGCCCCGCCAGTAGCCGTAAGGCAGCTTAGCATATAGGTAGAATAACATAACCGACAAAGACAAGGGAGACTGGAATGGCCATTTCGGGCTTATTAGCCGTCATCAGCCAGGCATACCCAAACCTAGGCGCTGAAGCGGCCGAGCCTCCAACTCGCAACCTTGTTGGGCAGAAGTCCAACGCTCTACTCACTGCGCCACCAGCTCATTGTCTTGCCGGTTTCAATCGAGAATATTGACAATGGTACTTGGGCGCTCACCGATCGGTAACAGGACTCACTCGTCCCATTGGGACTTGATGCTTTATTCAAGCCCCGCCAGCAGCTGTAAGGCAGCTAAGTATAAAGGCAGAATAACATAACCGACAAAGACAAGGGAGACTGGAATGCCCATTTCTGGCTTATTAGCCGTCATCAGCCAGCCATACCGAAACCCACGCGCCGCGGTGCCTAAGCCTCGAACTCGCAACCTTGTTGGGCAGAAGTCCAACGCTCTACATACTGCGCCCCGAGCTCGTTGTCTTCCCGGTTTCGATCGGGAAAATTGACAATGGTATTGGGGCGCTAACCGATAAGTTACAGGACTCACTCGTCCCCTTGTGCCTTGGGGCAATCTCTCAAGCCCCGCCAGCAGCCGTAAGGCAGCGTTGTATATTGGCAGAATAACATAACCGACAAAGACAAGGGAGACTGCAATGACCATTTCTGGCTTATTAGCCGTCATCAGCCAGCCATTCCCAAACCCAGGCGCTGCGGTGCCCGAGCATCGACCTCGCAACCTTGTTGGGCAGTAGTCTAACGCTCTACATACTACGCCTCTAGCATCTTTGTCTTGCCGGTTTCGATCGAGAATATTGACAATGGTACTGGTGCGCTCACCGATCGGTTACAGAACTCACTCGTCCCCTTGTGCCTTGGGGCTTTCTCTCATGCCCTGCCAGTAGCCGTAAGGCAGCTTAGTGTATAGACAGAATAGCATAACCGACAAAGACAAGCGAGACTGGAATGGCCATTTCTGGCTTATAAGCCGTCATCAGCACGCCATATCCAAACCCAGGCGCTGCGGCGCACGAGCCTCCAACTCGCAACCTTGTTGGGCAGAAGTATAACGCTCTACATACTGGAACACGAGCTCGTTGTTTTGCCGGTTTCGATCCGGTATATTGACAATGGTACTAGGGCGCTTACCGATCGATTACAGGTCTCACTCGTCCCCATGTGCTTTGGGGCTATCTCTCAAGCCCTGCCAGCATAATAAGGCAGCTAAGTAATTAGGCAGAATAACATAACCGACAAGCACAAGGGAGACTGGAATGGCCATTTCTGGCTTATTAGCCGTCATCCGCCAGCCATACACAAACCCAGGCGCTGCGGAGCCCAAGCCGCGAACTCGCAACCTTGTTGGGCAGAAATCCAAGGCTCTACCTACTGCACCAAGTAGCTCGTGGTCTTGGCGGTTTCGATCGGGAATATTGACGATGGTACTGGGGCGCTCACCGATTGGTTACAGGACTTACTCGTCCCACTGTGCCTTGGGGCTATCTCTAAAGCCCCGCCAGCAGCCGTAAGGCCGCTAAGTATATAGGCAGAATAACATAACTGACAAAGACAAGGGAGACGGGAATGGCCATTTCTGGCTTATTAGCCGTCATCAGCCAGTCATACCCAAACCCAGGAGCTGCGGTGCCCAAGCTTTGAACTCGCAACCTTGTTGGGCAGAAGTCCAACGCTCTACCACTGCGTCACGAGCTCGTGGTCCTGGTGGTTTTTGATCGAGAATATTGACAATGGTACAGGGGCGCTCACCGATCGGTTACAGGATTCACTCGTCCCCTTGTGCCTTAGGGCTTTCTCTAAGGCCCCTGCCAGAAGCCGTAAAGGCAGCTAGATTATAGGCAGAATAACATAACCGACAAAGACAAAGGGGAGACAGAAATGGCCATTTCTGGCTTGGATAGCCGTCATCAGCCAGCCATACCCAAACCTAGGAGCTGCGGTGCTCAAGCTTTCGACACTCGCAAACCTTTGTTTGGGCAGAAATCCAAGGCTCTACCCACTGCGCCACGAGCTCGTTGTCCAGCTGGTTTCGATCAAGAATATTGACAATGGTACTGGGGCGCTCACTGATCGGTAACAGGAATCACTCGTCCACTTGTGCCTTGGGGCTATCTCTCAAGCCCCGCCAGCAGCCGTAAGGCAGCTGAGTTTATAGGCAAAATAACATTACCGACAAAGACAAGGGACATTGGAATGGCCATTTCTGGCTTATTAGCCGTAATCAGCCAGTCTTACCCAAACTTAGGCGCGGCGGCGCCCGAGCCTTGAAATTGCCAGCTTTTTGGGCAGCAGTCCATCGCCCTACCCACTGCGCCACCAGGTCATCGTTTTGCCGGTTTCGATTGGGAATAATGACAATGGTACTTGGGTGGTCACAGGTTGGTTCCAGGACTCACTCATCCCCCTGTGCCTTGGGTCTATCTCTCAAGCCCCGCCAGCAGCCGTAAGGCAGCTTAGTATATAGGCAGAATAATATAACCGACAAAGACAAGGGAGACTGGAATGGCCATTTCTGGCTTATTAGCCGTCATCAGCCAGCCATACCCAAACCCAGGCGCTGAATGCCCGAGCCTCGAACTCGCAACCTTGTTGGCAGAATTTCAAAGCTCTACCTACTGCGACACGAGCTCGTTGTCTTGCCGGTTTCGATCGGGAATATTGACAATTGTACTGGGGCGCTCACCGATCGGTTACAGGACTCACTCGTCCCACTGTGCCTTGGAGCTATCCATCAAGCCCCGCCAGCAGCCATTAGGCAGCTAAGTTTATAGTCAGAATAACATGTTAGTGCTTTCCCCTCAAATACAAATTGTCACGGCTTAAAATTCCAGGTGTGCCACACTTAATATTGGGTATGACTGGTTGATGACGGCTTATAAGCCAGAAATGGCCATTTTGCCTCCCTTTATCTTTGTCGGTTCCATTCTCATCATATGCTACACTTCGCAATGCGATAGCCTGCGAGATCTTTTCTGAGCTCCAGGGCACAAACGGAACAAACATGTTCCTAGAGCAGTTCGGTGAGCCCCACACTATCATCATATTCTCTGATCACAACCGACAAAACAACGAGCCCGTGGCTCAATGGTAGAGCGTTCGACTCAAATACCAAATGGTCGCGGGTTGAAATCCCAGGTGTGCCACACTTGGGATTGGGTATGACTGGCTGATGACGGCTAATAAGCCAGAAATGGCCATTCGGTCTCCCCTTGTCTTTGTCGGTTCCATTTCATCATATGCTACACGTCGCTATGCGATAGCCTGCGAGAGTCTGTAGTCTGAGCTCCAGGGCAAACGGAACATACATGTTCCTTAAGCAGTTCGGTGAGCCCCACACTATCATCATATTCCCTGATCACAACCGACTAAAACAACGAGCCCGTGGCTCAATGGTTGAGCGTTCGACCCAAATAACAAAGGTCGCGGGTTCGAATCCCAGGTGTGCCACACTTGGGATTGGGTATGACTGGCTGATGACGGCAAATAAGCCAAAATGGCCATTCCAGTCTCCCCTTGTATTTTTCGGTTCCATTTTCATCATATGCTACATGTCGCTATGCGACTAGCCTGCGAGATCTCTATCTGAGCTCCAGGGCAAAACGGAACATACATGTTCCTTAGAGCAGATCGGTGAGCCCCACACTTTCATCATATTCCGGATCACAACCGACAAAACAACGAGCCCGTGGCTCAATGGTATAGCGTTCGACTCAAATACCAAAGGTCGCGGGTTCGAAATCCCAGTGTGCCACACTTGGGATTGGGTATGACTGGCTGATGACGGCCATAAGCCGAAATGGCCATTCCGGTCTCCCTTTGTCTTTGTCGGTTCCATTTCATCATATGCTACACGTCGCTATGCGACTGCTGCGAGAGGCTCTAGTCTGGAGCTCCAGGGCACAAACGGAACATGCATGTTCCTTAAGCAGATCGGTGAGCCCCACACTATCATCATATTCTCTGATCACAACCGACAAAACAACGAGCCCGTGGCTCAATGGTAGAGTCGTTCGACTCAAATACCAAAGGTCGCGGGTTCGAATCCCAGGTGTGCCACACTTGGGATTGGGTATGACTGGCTGATGACGGCTAATAAGCCAGAAATGGCTATTCGGTCTCCCTTGTCTTTGTCGGTTCCATTTCATCATATGCTACACGTCGCTATGCGACCGCCTGCGAGAGCTCTAGTCTGAGCTCCAGGGCACAACGGAACATGCATGTTCTTTAAGCAGATCGGTGAGCCCCACACTATCATCATATTCCCGATCACAACCGACAAAACAACGAGCCCGTGGCTCAATGGTAGAGCGTTCGACTCAAATACCAAATGTCACGGGTTCGAATCCCAGGTGTGCCACACTTGGGATTGGGTATGACTGGCTGATGACGGCTAATAAGCCAGAAAATGGCCATTCCGGTCTCCCTTGTCTTTTGTCGGTTCCATTTTCATCATATGCTACACGTCGCTATGCGACCGCCTGCGAGGGCTCTAGTCTGAGCTCCAGGGCACAACGGAACATACATGTTCCTTAAGCAGATCGGTGAGCCCCAACACTATCATCATATTCCCGATCACAACCGACAAAACAACGAGCCCGTGGCTCAATGGTAGAGCGTTCTGACTCAAATACCAAAGGTCACGGGTTTCGAATCCCAGGTGTGCCACACTTGGGATTGGGTATGACTGGCTGATGACGGCTAATAAGCCAGAAATGGCCATTCCGGTCTCCCCTTGTCTTTGTCGGTTCCATTTCATCATATGCTACACGTCGCTATGCGACCGCCTGCGAGAGGGCTCTAGTCTGAGCTCCAGGGCACAACGGAACATACATGTTCCTTTAAGCAGATCGGTGAGCCCCAACACTATCATCATATTCCCGATCACAACCGACAAAAACAACGAGCCCGTGGCTCAATGGTAGAGCGTTCGACTCAAATACCAAAGGTCGCGGGTTCGAATCCCAGGTGTGCCACACTTGGGATTGGTTATGACTGGCTGATGACGGCCAATAACCAGAAATGGCTATTCCGGTCTCCCTTGTCTTTGTCGGTTCCATTTCACCATGCTACCGTCGCTATGCGACCGCCCTGCGTGAGCTCTAGTCTGAGCTCCAGGGCACAACGGAACATACATGTTCCTTAAGCTGGATCGGTGAGCCCCACACTATCATCATATTCCCGATCACAACCGACAAAGCAACGAGCCCGTGGCTCAATGGTAGAGCGTTCTACTAAAATACCAAATGTCGCGGGTTCGAATCCCATGTGTGCCACACTTGGGATTGGGTATGACTTGCTGATGACGGCTTATAGGCCAGCAATGGCCATTCCGGTCTTCCTTGTCTTTGTCGTTCTCATTTTATCATATGCTACAAGTCGCTATTCGACCGCCTGCGAGAGCTCTATACTTCTCTCCAGGGCACAACGTAACATACATACTCCTTAAGCAGATCGGTGAGCCCCATACTATCATCATATCTCGATCACAACCGACAAAACAACGAGCCCGTGGCTCAATCTTAGAGCGTTCGATTACAAATCAAAGGTCGCGGGTTCGAATCCAAGGTGTGACACATTTGGGTTTTGGTATGACTGGCTGATGACGGCTTAAAAGCCAGAAATGTCCATTCTTGTCTCCTTTGTGTTTGTCGGTTCCATTTCCTCATATGCTTCCCTTCGATATGCGACCGCCTGCGAGAGCTCTAGTCTGAGCTCCAGGGCACAACGGAACATACATGTTCCTTAGGCAGATCGGTGAGCCCCACACTTTCCTCATATTCTTGATCACAACCGACATAACAACGAGCGCGTGGCTCAATGGTAGAGCGTTTACTCAAATACAAAAGGTCGCGGGTTAGAATCCCAGGTGTGCCGCATTTAGGTTTTGGTTTGACTGGCTGATGACGGCTAATAAGCCAGAAATGACCATTCTGGTCTCCCATTTGTCTTTGTCGGTTCCATTTCATCATATGCTACACGTCGCTATGCGACCGCCTGCGAGAGCTGTAGTCTGAGCTCCAGGGCACAACGGAACATACATGTTCCTTAAGCAGATCGGTGAGCCCCACACTATCATCATATTCCCGATCACAACCGACAAAACAACGAGCCCGTGGCTCAATGGTAGAGCGTTCGACTCAAATACCAAAGGTCGCGGGTTCGAATCCCACGTGTGCCACACTTGGGATTGGGTATGACTGGCTGATGAGGGCTCATAAGCCAGAAATGGCCATTCCGGTCTCCCTTGTCTTTGTCGGTTCCATTTCATCATATGCTACATGTCGCTATGCGACCGCCTGCGAGAGCTCTAGTCTGAGCTCCAGGGCACAACGGAAACATACATGTTCCTTAAGCAGATCGGTGAGCCTCACACTGTCATCCTATTCCCGATCACAACCGAAAAACGAGCCCGTGGCTCAATGGTAGAGCGTTCGACTCAAAACCAAAGGTCGCGGGTTCGAATCCCAGGTGTGCCACACTTTGGGATTGGGTATGACTTGCTGATGACGGCTAATAAGCCAAAAATGGCCATTCCGGTCTCCCTTGTCTTTGTCGTTTCCATTTTATTATATGCTACAAGTCGCTATGCGACCGCCTGTGAGAGCTCTATACTTCTCTCCAGGGCACAACGTAACATACATATTCCTTAAGCAGATCAGTGAGCCCCATACTATCATAATTTTTCCGGTCACAACCGACAAAACAACGAGCCCGTGCCTCAATGTTAGAGCGTTCGATTCAAAATCAAAGGTCGCGGGTTCGAATCCCAGGTGTGCCACATTTGAGTTTTGGTATGACTGTCTGATGACGGCTTAAAAGCCAGAAATGTCCATTCTTGACTCCCTTGTCTTTGTCGGTTTTATTTTCTCATATGTTACAATTCGATATGCGACCGCCTGCGATAGCTCAAGTCAGAGCTCCAGGGCACAACAGAACATACATGTTCCTTAGGCAGATCAGGGAGCCTCACACTTTCATCATATTCCCGATCACAACCGACATAACAACGAGCACGTGGCTCAATGGTAGCATGTTTACTCAAATACAAAAGGTCGCGGGTTAGAATCCCAGTTGGGCCGCATTTAGGTTTTGGTATGACTGGCTGATGACGGCTAATAAGCCAGAAATGACCATTCTTGTCTCCCTTGTCTTTGTCGGTTCCATTTCATCATATGCTTTACTTCGCTATGCGATCAGCCTGCAGAGAGCTCTAGTCTGAGCTCCAGGGCACAAAAGGAACATACATGTTCCTTAGGCAGATCGGTGAGCCCCACACTATCATCATATTCTTGATCACAACCGACAAAACAACGAGCCCGTGGCTCAATGGTAGAGCGTTCGATTCAAAAACCAAAGGTCGCGGGTTCGGATCCCAGGTGTGCCACACTTTGGGATTGGGTATGACTGGCTGATGACGGCTAATAAGCAAGAAATGTCCATTCTTGTCTCCCTTGTCTTTGTCAGTTCCATTTCATCATATGCTACACTTCGCTTCGCGATTGCCTGCGAGAGATCTTGTCTTAGCTCCAGGGCTAAACGGAACATAAATTTTCCTTAAGCAGTTCGGTGAGCCCCACTCTATCATCATATTCTTGATCATAACCGACAAAACAACGAGCCCGTGGCTCAATGGAAGTGCGTTCGATTCAAATACCAAAGGTCGCGGGTTCGAATCCCAAGTGTGCCAAACTTGGGATTGGGTATGACTGGCTGATGACGGCTAATAAGCCAGAAATGGCCATTCCGGTCTCCCCTTTGTCTTTTTCGGTTCCATTTCATCATATGCTACACGTCTATATGCGACCACCTATGAGAGCTCAAGTCAGAGCTCCAGGGCACAACGAAACATATATGTTCCTTAGGCAGATCAGTAAGCCCCACACTATCATCATAATCCCGATCAGGATCGATAAAACAACAAGCCTGTGGCTCAATGTTAGCACGTTCTACTCAAATACAAAAGGTCGCGGGTTCGAATCTCAGGTGTGCCACACTTAGGATTGGGAATGACTAGCTGATGACGGCTAATAAGCCAGAAATGGCCATTCTTGCCACCCTTGTCTTTTTGGTTCCATTTCATCATATGCACGTCGCTATGCGACTGCCTGCGATATCTCTTGTCTGAGCTCCAGGGCACAACGAAACATACATGTTCCTTAAGCAGATCGGTGAGCCAAACACTATCATAATATTTCCGATCACAACCGACAAAACTAAGAGCCCGTGGCTCAATGGTAGAGCGTTCGATTTAAAATATAAAGGTCGCTGTTTTTAATCCTAAGTTTGCAACACTTAGGATTGGGTATTACGGGCTGATGACGTCTAATAAGCCAGAAATGACCATTCCGGTCTCCCTTGTCTTTGTCGGTTCCGTTTCATCATCTGCTACACGTCGCCATGCGACCACCTGCGAGAGTTCTAATCTGAGCTCTAGGGTGCAACAAAACATACATGTTCCTTAAGCAGATCGGTGAGCCACAAACTATCATCATATTCCTGATCACAACCGACAAAACAACGAGCCCGTGGCTCAATGTTAGAGCGTTTGACTCAAATATCAAAGGTCACGGGTTTGAATCCCAGGTGTGCCACACTTGGGTTTGGGTATGACTGGCTGATGACGGCTAATAAGGCGAAATGGCCATCTCCGTGCTCCCTTGTCTTTGTCGGTTCCATTTAATCATATGCTACACGTTGCTATGCGACAGCTCTCGAGAGCTCTAGTCTGAGCTCCAGGGCACAACGGAACATACATGTTCCCATAAAGCAGATCGGTGAGCCCGACACTATCATTATATTCCCGATCACAACCTACAAAACTACGAGCCCGTGGCTCAATGGTAGAGCGTTCGACTCAAATGCCAAAAGGTCGCAGTTTCGAATCCCATGTGTGCCACACTTGGGATTGGGTATGACTGGCTGATGACGGCCTAATAAGCCAGAAATGGCCATTCTGGACTCCCTTGTCTTTGTCGGTTCCATTTCATCATATGCTACACGTCGCAATGCGACCGCCGGCGAGAGCTCTAGTTTGAGCTCCAGGGCACAACGGAACAAACATGTTCTTAGCAGATCGGTGAGCCCCACAATATCATAATATTCCCGATCACAACCGACAAAACAACGAGCACGTGACCATGGTAGAGCGTTTCGACTCAAATACCAAAGGTCGCGGGTTTCGAATCCCAGGTGTGCCACACTTGGGATTGGGTATGACTGGCTGATGACGGCTAATAAAAAGCCAGAAATGGCCATTCCGTTCTCCCTTGTCTTTGTCGGTTCCATTTCATCATATGCTACACGTCGCTATTCGACCGCCTGCGAGAGCTCTAGTCTGAGCTCCAGGGCACAACGGAACATACATGTTCCTTTAGCAGACCGGTGAGCCCCACACTATCATCATATTCCTTATCACAACCGACAAAACAACGAGCCCGTGGTTCAATGGGAGAGCGTTTGACTGAAACATCAAAGGTCGCGGGTTTAAATCCCAGGTGTGCCGGACATGGAATTGTGGTATGACTTGCTGATGACGGCTAATAAGCCAGAAATGGCCATTCCGGGCTCCCTTGTGTTTGTCGGTTCTATTTCATCATATGGTACACTTTGCTATGCGACTGAATTTTAGAGCTCTCGTCTGAGCTCCAGGGCACAACGGAACATGCATTTTCCTTAACCAGATCGGTTAGCCCGACACTATCATTATATTCCCGATCACAATTGACAAAACAACGAGCCCGTAGCTCAATGGTAGAGTGTTTGACTTAAATATCAAAAGTCGCGGGTTTAAATTCCATGTGTGCCACAGTTGGGATTGGGTAAGACTGGCTGATGACGGCTTATACGCCAGAAATGGCCATTCCGGTCTCCATTGCCTTTATCGCTTCCATTTAGTCATATGCTATTCGTCGCTATGCGACCTCCTGCAAGGGCTCTAGTCTGGGCTCAAGGGTACAACGGAACAAAAATGTTTCTTAGCAGATCGGTGAGCCCCACACTACCATCATATTCCCGATCGCAACCGACACAACAACGAGCACGTGGCCCAATGGTTCAGCATTCGACTCAAATACCAAAGGTCACAGGTTCGAATCCCAGGTGTGCCACACTTGGAATTGGGTATGACTGGCTGATGACGGCTAATAAGCCAGAAAGGGGCATTCCGATTTCCCTTGTCTTTGTCGGTTCTATTTCATCATATGCTACCCGTTGCTATTCGACCGCCTGCGAGAGCTCTAGTCTGAGGTCCTGGGCACAACGGAACATACATGTTCCTTAAGCAGATCGGTGAGCCACACACTATCATAATATTCCTGATCACAATCGACAAAACAACGAGCCCGTGTCTCAATGTTATAGCGTTTGACTCAAATATCAAATCTCGCGTGTTCGAATCCCAGGTGTGCCACCCTTGTGTTTGGGTATGACTGGCTAATGACGGCTAATAAGCAAGAAATGGCCAATCAGTTCTCCCATGTCTTTGTCGGTTCCATTTCATCATATGCTACACGTTGCTATGCGACCGCCTTTTAGAGCTCCAGTCTGAGCTCCAGGGCACAACGGAACATGCATTTGTCATAAGCAGATCGGTGAGCCCGACACTATCATCACATTCTTGATCATAACCGACAAAACAACGAGCCCGTGGCTCAATGGAAGTGCGTTCGATTTAAATAACAAAGGTCACGGGTTCAAATCCCAAGTGTGCCACACGTGGGTTAAGGTATGAATGGCTGATGACGGCTAATAAGCCAGAAAGAGCCATTTCGGTCTCCTTTGTCTTTGTCGATTCCCTTTCATCATATGCTACACGTCGATCTGCGACCGTCTGCGATAGCTCTAGTCTTATCTCCAGGGCACACCGGCACATACATGTTCCTTACGCAGATTGGTGAGCCCCACACTATCATCATATTCCCAATCACAACCGAAACAGTAACGAGCCCGTGGCTCAATGTTAGTGCTTTCTACTCAAAATAAATGGTCGCGTGTAAAAATTCCAGGTGTGCCAAACTTTGGATTGGGTATGACTGGCTGATGACGGCTTATAAGCCATAAATGGCCATTCCGGTCTCCCTTGTCTTAGTCGGTGCAATGTCATCATATGCTACACTTCGCTACGCGTCCGCCTGCGAGAGCTCTATTCTGAGCTCCAGGGCCCAACGTTACATACATGTTCCTTAAGCAGATCACTGAGCCCCACACTATCATAAGACTTTGCGATCACAACCGAAAAATCAACGAGCCCATGGCTCAATGGTAGAGCGTTCGACTCAAAAACCTAAAATCACTGGTTCGAAAAGAGGTGTGCCACATAAAGGATTGGGTATGACTGGCTGATGACGGCTATTAAGCCAGAAGTGTCAATTCTTGTATGCCTTGTCTTAGTCAGATCCATTTTATCATATGCTACATGTCGCATTTTGACCGCCTGCGAGAGCTCTAGTCTGAGCTCCAGGATACAAGGAAACATACATGATTCATACGCAGATCAGTAAGCCCCACACTATCAGAATATTCCCTATCACAATCGACAAAACTACGAGCCCGTGGCTCAATGGTAGGCGTTCGACTCAAATACCAAACATCAGATTTTCGAATCCCAGGTGTGCCACACTTGGGATTGGGTATGACTGGCTGATGACGGCTAATAAGCCAGAAATTGCCATTCTTTCCACCCTTGTCTTTGTCCGTTAAATTACGTCATATGCGACTGCCTGCGAGAGCTCTTTTCTGAGCTCCAGGGCACAACGAAACATACATGTTCCTTAAGCAGATCGGTGAGCCCCATACTATTATTATATTTCCGATCACAACCGACAAAACTACGAGCCCGTGTCTCAATGGTAGAGCGTTCGATTTAAAATATAAAGTTCGCTGTTTTTAATCCTAGGTGTGCAACACTTAGGATTGGGTATTACTGGCTGATGACGTCTAATAAGCCAGAAATGACCATTCCGGTCTCCCTTGTCTTTGTCGGTTCCGTTTCATCATCTGCTACACGTCGCCATGCGACCACCTGCGAGAGTTCTATTCTGAGCTCCAGGGTACAACAAAACATACATGTTCCTTAAGCAGATCGGTGAGCCAAACACTGGCATCATATTCCTGATCATAACCGACAAAACAACGAGCCCGTGGCTCAATGTTAGAGCGTTTGACTCAAATATCAAAGCTCGCGCGATTCGAATCCCAGGTGTCACACTTGGGTTTGGGTATGACTGGCTGATGACGGCTAATAAGCAAGAAATGGCCAATCAGTTCTCCCATGTCTTTGTCGGTTCCATTTAATCATATGCTACACGTTGCTATGTGACCGCTTTTAAGAGCTCCAGTCTGAGCTCCAGGGTACAACGGAACATGCATTTTCCATAAGCAGATCGGTGAGCCCGACACTATCATTATATTCCCGATCACAATTGACAAAACAACGAGTCCGTGGCTCAGTGATAGAGCGTTACACTCAAATGCCAAAGGTCGCAGTTTCGAATCCTACGTGTGCCACACTTGGGATTGGGTAAGACTGGCTGATGACGGCCTATAAGCCAGAAATGGCCATTCCTGTCTCCATTGCCTTTGTCGCTTCCATTTAATCATATGTTGCACGTCAATATGCGACCACCTGCAAGGGCTCTAGTCTGAGCTCAAGGGTACAACGGAACAAACATGTTCCTTACGCAGATCGGTGAGCCCCACACTATCATCATATTCCCAATCACAACCGAAACAGCAACGAGCCCGTGGCTCAATGTTAGTGCTTTCTACTCAAAATAAATGGTCGCGTGTAAAAATTCCAGGTGTGCCAAACTTTGGATTGGGTATGACTGGCTGATGACGGCTTATAAGCCATAAATGGCCATTCCGGTCTCCCTTGTCTTAGTCGGTGCAATGTCATCATATGCTACACTTCGCTACGCGTCCGCCTGCGAGAGCTCTATTCTGAGCTCCAGGGCCCAACGTTACATACATGTTCCTTAAGCAGATCACTTAGCCCCACACTATCATAAGATTTGCGATCTCAACCGAAAAATCAACGAGCCCATGGCTCAATGGTAGAGCGTTCGACTCAAAAACCTAAAATCACTGGTTCGAAAAGAGGTGTGCCACATAAAGGATTGGGTATGACTGGCTGATGACGGCTATTAAGCCAGAAGTGTCAATTCTTGTATGCCTTGTCTTAGTCAGATCCATTTTATCATATGCTACATGTCGCATTTTGACCGCCTGCGAGAGCTCTAGTCTGAGCTCCAGGATACAAGGAAACATACATGATTCATACGCAGATCAGTAAGCCCCCACACTATCAGAATATTCCCTATCACAATCGACAAAACTACGAGCCCGTGGCTCAATGGTAGGCGTTCGACTCAAATACCAAACATCAGATTTTCGAATCCCAGGTGTGCCACACTTGGGATTGGGTATGACTGGCTGATGACGGCTAATAAGCCAGAAATTGCCATTCTTTCCACCCTTGTCTTTGTCCGTTAAATTACGTCATATGCGACTGCCTGCGAGAGCTCTTTTTCTGAGCTCCAGGGCACAACGAAACATACATGTTCCTTAAGCAGATCGGTGAGCCCCATACTATTATTATATTTCCGATCACAACCGACAAAACTACGAGCCCGTGTCTCAATGGTAGAGCGTTCGATTTAAAATATAAAGTTCGCTGTTTTTAATCCTAGGTGTGCAACACTTAGGATTGGGTATTACTGGCTGATGACGTCTAATAAGCCAGAAATGACCATTCCGGTCTCCCTTGTCTTTGTCGGTTCCGTTTCATCATCTGCTACACGTCGCCATGCGACCACCTGCGAGAGTTCTATTCTGAGCTCCAGGGTACAACAAAACATACATGTTCCTTAAGCAGATCGGTGAGCCAAACACTGGCATCATATTCCCTGATCATAACCGACAAAACAACGAGCCCGTGGCACAATGTTAGAGCGTTTGACTCAAATATCAAAGCTCGCGCGTTCGAATCCCAGGTGTCACACTTGGGTTTGGGTATGACTGGCTGATGACGGCTAATAAGCAGGAAATGGCCAATCAGTTCTCCCATGTCTTTGTCGGTTCCATTTAATCATATGCTACACGTTGCTATGTGACCGCTTTTTAGAGCTCCAGTCTGAGCTCCAGGGTACAATGGAACATGCATTTTCCATAAGCAGATCGGTGAGCCCGACACTATCATTATATTCCCGATCACAATTGACAAAACAACGAGTCCGTGGCTCAGTGATAGAGCGTTACACTCAAATGCCAAAGGTCGCAGTTTCGAATCCTACGTGTGCCACACTTGGGATTGGGTAAGACTGGCTGATGACGGCCTATAAGCCAGAAATGGCCATTCCTGTCTCCCATTGCCTTTGTCGCTTCCATTTAATCATATGTTGCACGTCAATATGCGACCACCTGCAAGGGCTCTAGTCTGAGCTCAAGGGTACAACGGAACAAACATGTTCCTTAGCAGATCGGTGAGCCCCACAATATCATAATATTCCCGATCACAACCGACAAAAGCAACGAGCACGTGGTTCAATGGTTAGAGCGTTTCGACTCAAATACCAAAGGTCTCATGTTCGAATCCACAGGTGTGCCACACTTGGGATTGGGTATGACTGGCTGATGACGGCTAAAAGGCCAGAAATGGCCATTCCGTTCTCCTTTGTCTTTGTCAGTTCTATTTCATCATATGCTACACGTCGCTATTCGACCGACTGCAAGAGCTCTAGTCTGAGCTCCAGGGCACAACGGAACATACATGTTCCTTTAGCAGACCGGTGAGCCCCACACTATTATCATATTCTGATCACAACCGACAAAAACAACGAGCCCGTGGCTCAATGGTAGAGCGTTCGACTCAAAAACCTAAAAGGTCACGGGTTCGAAAACCCAGGTGTGCCACACTTTAGGGATTGGGTATGACTGGCTGATGACGGCTAAAAGCCAGAAATGGCCATTCCGGTATGCCCTTGTCTTTGTCGGTTCCTGTTATTTCATCATATGCTACACGTCGCGATGCAGACCGCCTGCGAGAGCTCTAGTCTGAGCTCCAGGGATACAAGGAAACATACATGATTCATAAGCAGATCAGTGAGCCCCACACTATCAGCATATTCCCTATCACAATCGACAAAACAACGAGCCCGTGGCTCAATGGTAGAGCGTTTGACTCAAAATACCAAACGTCAGATGGGTTTCGAATCCCAGGTGTGCCACAGTTCTTGGGATTGGGTAAGACTGGCTGTTGACGGCTTATAAGCCAGAAATTGCCATTCTTGTCCATCCCCTTGTCTTTTGTCCGTTCAATATGTCACGTCATATGCGACTCGCCTGCGAGGGCTCTAGTCTGAGCTCCAGGGCACAACGGAACAAAATGTTTCTTAAGCAGATCGGTGAGCCCCATACTATTATCATATTTCCGATCACAACCGACAAAACAACGAGCACGTGTCTCCAATGTAGAGCGTTCGACTCTAAAATATCAAAGGTCGCTGGGTTCGTTTTGAATCCCAGGTGTGCCACACTTGGGATTGGGTATGACTGGCTGATGACGTCTAATAAGCCAGAAATGGCCATTCCGGTCTCCCTTGTCTTTAGTCGGTTCCTGTTTCATCATATGCTACATGTCGCTAAGCGACCACCTGCGATAGCTCTATTCTGAGCTCCAAGGCACAACGGAACATACATGTTCCTTAAGCAGATCGGTGAGCCACACACTGTCATCATATTTCCTGATCACTAACCGACAAAACAACGAGCCTCGTGGCTCAATGGTAGAGCGTTCGACTCAAATATCAAAAGGTCGTGGTTCGAATCCCAGGTGTGCCACACTTGTGTTTGGGTATGACTGGCTGATGACGGCTAATAAGCCAGGAAATGGCCAATCCAGTTCTCCTTGTCTTTGTCGGTTCCATTTCATCATATGCTACACGTTGCTATGCGACTGCTCTTGAGAGCTCTCAGTCTGAGCTCCAGGGCACAACGGAACATGCATTTGTCATAAGCAGATCGGTGAGCCCGACACTATCATTATATTCCCGATCACAACCGACAAAACAACGAGTCCGTGGCTCAGTGGATAGAGCGTTACACTCAAATGCCAAAGGTCGCAGTTTCGAATCCCTAGGTGTGCCACACTTGGGATTGGGTAAGACTGGCTGATGACGGCCTATAAAGCCAGAAATGGCCATTCCTGTCTCCATTGCCTTTGTCGGTTCCATTTCATCATATGTTGCACGTCAATA
>WEDG01002339.1:20119-34303 GCA_017591395.1 Schistocephalus solidus
GGATTGAGGTATGACTGGCAGATGACGGCTAATAAGCCAGAAATGGCAAAATCTTTTCTCCCAGCGTGCCTTTGTCCGGTTCCGAATTTCATCCATACTGCTACGTCGCTAGCGGAAGAGACCACCTGCAGGAGATCTCTAGACTGAGGCTCAATGCAAGCTTTCAGCAGACTTATACATTTTCCTTAAGCAGATCGGTGAAGCTCCCGCACTATCATCATATTCCCGATTGCAACCGAAAAACAACGATCCATTGGCTCAATGCTTAAAGCGTTTGACTCAAATATCAAAGGTCGCCAAGTTTGCTTGAATCCCAGTTAGTGCCACACTTGGGATTATGAATGACTGACTGATGACGGCAAATGGGGCAGCAATGGCCTCTCCGTTTCTACAGTAATGCAGCGGTTCCCGTTTCGTCATATGCCCTGACGCTATGCGACCCGCATGCGAGGGCTCCTAGTCGGAAAGCTCCAGGGCCTACAAAGGAAAGTGTATTTTCCGCAAGCAGATCGGTGAAGCTCCACACACTATCATCATATTCCCGATCACAACCGAGCGAAAAACAGCGAGGCCCGTGGCTCCAGTGGTGCAGAGCGTTCAACTGGAAATGCAAAGGTCGCGGGTTCGCGAATCCCAGGTGTGCCACACTTTGGATTGAGGGTAGCGACTGGCTGATGTTACGCTAATCGCCAGACAGGCTGTTCGAAATTCGCATATCTTTCGTTGGTTCCATTAAATCATATGCTGCGTCGCATTTCGACCGCCTGCGGAAGCTCTAGTCTGAGCTCCAGGGTACGAAGGAAACATATCATGTTTCTTACAGCAGATCGGTGAGCCCCACACTATCAGAATATTCCTATCACAACCGACAAAACGACGAGCCCGTGGCTCAATGGTAGGGCGTTTGAGATCAAATATCAGTCATCGGGGTTCGAAACGCAGGTGTGCCACTTTTGGGAATGGGTATGACTGGCTGATGACGGCTAAAAGCCAGGAATGGCCATTCCGGTCTCTTGTCTTTGTCGGTTCGAATTTCGTCACGCTCATATGCAGACTGCCTGCGAGAGCTCTTGTCTGAGGCTCAGGGCGCAACAGAACATGGCATTTTCTTTAGCAGATCGGTGGGCCACACTATCATCAATTTCCGATCACAATCGACAAAAACAACGAGCCCGTTGCTCGATGATAGAGCATTAAAGCTCAAATACGAAAGGTCGCGGGTTTGAGATCCAGGTGTGCCACACTTTGGGATTAGTGTATCTTGGCTGATGACGGCTAATAAGCAGAAATGGCCATATCTGGTTCTCCCTTGTCTTTGTCGGTTCCATTTTATCACATGCTACGTTGCTAGTGCGACGGAATTTTGCGAGAGCTCTAGTCTGAGCTCCAGGGCATCGAACAAAAATGCATTTTCCTTAAGCAGATCGGTGAGCCCCGACATTATCATTATATTCCGATCACAATTGACAAAACAACGAGTCCGTGGCTCAGTGATAGAGCGTTACACTCAAATACCAGAAATACCGAGTTTTTCAATCCTACGTGTGCCACACTTGGGATTGGGTAAGACTGAGCTGATGACGGCGTATAAGACAGAAATGGCCATTCCGTTCTCCCTTTGTCTTTGTCGCTTCCATTTTAATCATATGCTACACGTCGCTATGCGACGCCTGCGAGGAGCTCTAGTCTGAGCTCAGGGGCACAACGGAACAAACCTGTTTCCTTAGCAGATCGGTTAGCCCCACACTACCATCATATTCCCGATCACAACCGACAAAACAACCACTGCATGGCCCAATGGTTCAGCGTTCGACTCTAAAACCAAAGTTCGCATGTTCGAGATCCAGGTGTGCCACTTGGAATTGGGTATGACTGGCTGATGACGGCTAATAAGCCAGAAATGGAAATTCCGTTCTCCTTGTCTTTCTCGGTTCTATTATAATCATATGCTACACGTCGCTATTCGACCGCCTGCGAAGCTCTAGTCTGAGCTCAAGGGCACAACAGAACATACATGTTCCTTAAAAGAGAATCGGTGAGCAACACACTATTATCATTTTACCGATCACAACCAACAAAACAACGAGGTCCGTTGCTCAATGCTATAGCGTTTGACTCATATATCAGCAAAGGTCGCGGGCTAAGAATCCCAGTTATTGCCACACTTTGGATTGGGTATGAATGGCTGATGACAGCATAAGGTGGCCTGCTCCGTTCTCCTTTCTTTTGGGTTCCGTATATCCTCCTTGTAGCTAGTGCTAGCGAAAACATCCGAGAGCTCTACTCTAAGCCCCATGGCAAAACAGAACATACATGTTCTTTAAGCAGATCGGTAAGCAACACACTATCATCATGTTGCCGATCACAACCGACAAAACAACGAGGCCGTGGCTTAATTGTAAAGCGTTCGACTCAAATACAAGGTCTCGGAATTCGAATCCGTGTGCAGGGATTGGGTATGACTAACTGATGACGGCTCAATTAAGCGAAATAATGAAATCCTTTCTCCCATGTCTTTGTCCGGTTCCATTTCGTCATATGCTGCACATACGACCATACCTGTGAGCTCTAGCTGAGCTCCAGAGCACATACGGAACATACATTTTCCGTAAGCAGATCAGTGAGCCCACACTATCATCATATTCCCCCATCACAACCGCTAAATGAACAGAGCCTGTTGCTCAATGGTAGAGCGTTTTGATTTAAAATGCCTTAAGACTCACGTTCCGAATTCCAGGTGTGCCACGCTTGGAGATTTGGTATGACTTGCTGATGACAGCTAATAAGCCAGAAATTGCCATTTCCGGTGTCCCTTTTCTTTGTCAGTTCTATTTCATCATATGCTGCACGTCTGTAATGCGTCATACCGATAGCTCTGAGTCACGAACTGCAGAGTCAACGGGAACATAAGTGTTTCCTTAGTCTGATCGGTGAGCACCACACTCGTCATAATTTCCCGATCTACAAACCGACAAAACAACGATCCGTGGCCAATGGTGCAGCGTTCGAATTAAATACAAAAAAGGTCGCGGGTTCAAAATCCCACGTGTGCCACGCATGGGATTGGGTATGACTGGCTGATGACGGCTTATAAATGCCGAAATGGTCATTCGTGTCTCTCTTGTCTTTGTCGGTTATATTTCATCATATCCTTCACGCTGCTATGCGATTGCCTGCAGAGCTGTAGTTTGAGCTCCAAAGCACAAAATAACATGCGTGTTCCATAAGACGATCAGTGGGTCCACACTTTCATCATATTCCTGAGCACAACCGACAAATCAACGAGGCCCGTGGCTAAAATGGTAGAGACGTTTGACTCAAATATCAAAAGATTGCGAAGTTTGGATCGACGTTGTGCCACATTTGGGATTATGAATGGCTGGCTGATGACAGCTAATAAGGCATGGCCTCCGTTCTCCCTTGTCCTTGTGGGTTCCGTTTCGTCATATGCCCTACGTCGCTATTCGACCGGATGCGAGGAGCTCTAGTCACGAGCCCCAGGGCACAAAGGAACGTGTATTTTCGCTACATATCGGTGAGATACCACACTATTATTATTTTTTACGATCACAGACGACAAAACAACGAGCCCGTGGCTCAAAGGTAGAGCGTTCGACTGAAATACCAAAGGTCGCAGGGTTCGATCCCAGAGTGTGCCACACGTTGTATTGGGTATGACTTGCTGTTGATGGCTTATAAGCCAAAAATGGCCATTTCCGGTCTCCGTTGTCTTTGTCTGTTCCATTTCATTACACGCTACACGTCGCTATGCGACCACCGGCGAGGGCTCTAGTCTGAGCTCAAGGGTACAACAGAGCATACATTTTCCTTAAGCAGATCGGTGAGTACCACACTATTTTCATTTTCACGATCACAAACGACAAAACAACGAGCCCGTGGCCCAATGGTAGAGCGTTTGACTCAAATATCAAAGTGTGCGGGTTTGAATCCCAGTTGTGACACACTTGGGATTGGGTATGACTTGCTTTGATGACGGCTAATAAGCCAGAAATGGCCATTCCGGTCATCCCTTGTCTTTGTCGGTTCCATTTTCATCATATGCTACAGGTCGCTATGCGACCGCCTGCGAGGGGCGCTCTAGTCTGAGCTCCAGGGCACAACAGAACTTATGTATGTTCATTTCGCAGATCGGTAGAGCTCCACACTATTATCATTTTCCCTGATCACAAACCGACAAAACAAACGAGCCCGTGGCTCAATGGTAGAGACTTTCGTCTCAAATACCAAAGGTCGCGGGTTCTAGAATCCCAGGTGTGCCACACTTGGGAATTGCGTATGACTTGCTGATGACGGCTTATAAGCCAGAAATGGCCATTCCGGTCTCCCTTTTCCTTTGTCGGTTTCCATTTTCATCATATGCTACACGTCGCTATGCGACCACCTGCGAGGCTCTAGTCTGAGCTCAAGGGTACAACGGAACATACATGTTCATTAAAGCAGATCGGTGAGCACCACACTATCATCATATTCCCGATCACAACCGACAAAACAACTGAGCCCGTGGCTCAATGGTAGAGCGTTTGACTCAAATATCAAAGGTCGCGGGTTAGAATCCCAGTTGTGCCACACTTTGGATTGGGTATGAATGGCTGATGACGAGCTTATAAAGCCAGCAAATGGCCATTCCGGTCTCCCACTTATCTTTTGTTGGGTTCCATTTTCATCATGACATGCTACGTCTATGCGACCGCATGCAAAGAGCTCTAGTCTGAGCTCCCAGGGCACAAACGGAACATACATGTTCTTTAAGCAGATCGGTGAGCACACTATCATCATTTTCCCGATCACAACCGACAAAAACGAGCCCGTGGATTATTGTAGAGCGTTCTACTCAAATACCAAAAGTCTCGTGGATTCAAATCCATGTATGTCACACTTGGGATTGGGTATGACTGGCTGATGACGGCTAATAAGCCAGGAAATGGCCATTTCCGGTCTCCTTGTCTTTGTCGGTTCCATTTAATCATATGCTACTTCGCTGCTATGCGACCGCCTGCGAGAGCTCTAGTCTGAGCTCCAGGGCACAACACAACATACATGTTCCATAAAGACGATCGGTGAGGTCCACACACTATCATCATATTCCTGATCACATCCGACAAAACAACGAGACCGTGGTTTCAATGGTGAGACGATTGACTGGAGAGCATCAGTTGTCGTGGGTTTGAAATCAGGTGTGCCACATCTGGGATTGCATGACTAGCTGATGACGGCCAGTAAGCCATGAAATGGCCAATCCGCTCTCCCATGTCATCGTCGGTTCGCATTTCGTCATATGCTACACGTTGCTATGCGATACCGCCTGCAAAGGGCTCTAGATCCTGAGCTCCAGGGTACAACGGAACATACATTATTCTTAAGCAGATTGTGAGCTCCACACTATCACCACATATCCGATCACAAACGACAAAACAGCGAGCCCGTGGCTCAATGCTTGAGCGTTTGACTCAAATATCAAAGTTTGCGGGTTTGAATCCCAGTTGTGACACACTTGGGAAGGGTAAGACTTGCTGATTACGGCCAATAAGCCAAAAACGGCCATTCCGGTCTCTTTTGTCGTTGTCGGTTCCATTTTATCATATGCTACACGTCGCTATGCGACCACCTGCGAGGGCTCTAGTCTGAGCTCCAGGGTAAGACCGAGCATAGACATGTTCATTTCCGCAGATCGGTAAGCACCAGCCACTATTATCATTTTACGGTATGCGACCGACGAAAAACAAAGATCCATGGCTCAATGAGTAGAACGTTCGACTCAAATTTCAGGTCGCACGTCTCAGATCCCAGGTAGTGCCACAATTGGAATTGGAATGTATGACTTGCTGATGACGTTTAGCTCATAGCGTTTAAAATGGCAATTCCGGTCTCCTCTTTTCTTTGTCGTTTCCATTTTCATCATATGCCTTTACGTCGCCGCAGATCGCCTGTGAGAGCTCTAGTCTGAGCTCCAAGGCACAACAGAACATACATGTTCATTAAGCTGATCGGTGAGCACCACCCTCATCAATCATTTTCCCGATCACGACCGGCAAACTGACGACGATCCCGTGGCTTAATGGTAGAGCTGCTTTGAATTAAATACAATAGGTCGCGGGTTCGTATCCCACGTGTGCCAATAATTTGGGATAGGTATGAATGGCTGATGACGGCTTATAAATACAGAAATGGCAGCAATACGTAATACTTCGTTCGGTGATTACGTAGAAGAAACGCCAAAAGACATTCAAACGCAGCGTTTTAGACATGCTCTGGCTCTGCCTTAAGAATTATTGTCAATTCGACGGTAAAAGCATTATCAACAGGTCAAAGGGTACTCCAATGGGCTCATCCCGATGTCGGGGCTACTTGCCGAGCTAGTCTTACAACGTCTAGAAGAAGCTGTGATTCAAAACCTCAGGCCGAAAATGTGGCTTCGCTACGTAGATGATACCTTCGTGGTCATTAAAAACTGCGAAGTGGAACGCGCTGCATGAAAGTCTTAATGGTGTCTTCCTGCTATACAATTCACGCGAAGGAGCAACAGGCGACATCCTCCCGTTTCTCGATGTCATGGTGCAAGATTGAGTGATGGCCAGTCCGCAACCAGCGTCCACAGAAAAGACTACAAATGCCGAAATAATCCTGAACTATGAGAGCAATCATCCTGCTGCTACAAACGAAAGCTGCGTTCGAGCTCTTTTCACCGCGCTCTCCCGGTATTGTTACAGCGAGTATCTACTTAAAAAGAACTTGCCTATTTATACAAACTATTCCGATCTAACGGATATCCGATGAGCTTCGTGAAAAACTGTCTCCGAAGTCACAGGCAAACCACAATATCAGAGCTCTAATGGAGAAGTAGTACTCGAGGAAATTCGTTTCATTGCCATACATGCAGGGCGAAACGATCGCCCGACAACTAGACCGATTTGGTATCTGCATCGCTCACAAGCCAGCGTCCTCCTGCGGGCAGCATATCGCGTGTTAAAGATCCGTACCCAAAGAGCAACAAACCCAATGTTATTTACCGCATTCCACGTGCGAATACTCTTTGCGCTTATGTAGGCCATACAGGCCGACGACTCGGGACCCGCGTATAAATGAACGCAAACTGGCCATCCGCCGACGCGATCCCTTGTCTCTCATGTTTTGCGCACACCGTTGATTGACGTACCAGCCGGTTGGGAGGGAACGGAAGTGGTCGCCATGGCTAGCACCAAACAGGCACGCGAATTCCTCGAAGTTTGGCATCCGGCACAAACGAGTATCCAAACCGCCACGTCGATCTGGATGCGCATTACGAAGGTCTGCGTGCACGGTCCACGGACTTGCGCCCACACCAAAATCAACATTTGCTTATCTGCCCAGCCAAGTGTATCCTCGCTGACTCTGCATCTCCGCCACTTGACTTGCTATAACTCTTCCACTACATGCGGCAGCTATCGTAACACGATTCACGGCCCCAACCCCCATGGCGTCAGTCTTGTCGATGTAACCTCTCGGCTCCTACGCCTCCAGCGTGAAAATCCCAACGCTTACTTCTCATTTCGATCTGACGACGGGTTGAGTAGTAACCAGCGAGAAAATTCACGGAAGTAAACCTCGATTTTCAGACGAGCAGCTAACAACATATATAGCATACATATATATATATATATATAATATATATATATATATATATATATATATATAACACCATATAGGTATATATGACACATAGGTTCAGCATAATGTTGTCGCAAACATTCGATTTGACTTGAAAATATGGTTGTTGCGTTTGCCGTATTCTTTTTGAATACACAGCAGTGAAACTGCTTTTTCATTTTGATACGCATGTGCTATAGCCTCGGAGGAAATGCAAATGTGTTAAAGTAGATTTCATTAATTGTAACGTGCTACACTTAAAGAGTTTCTGTTTTTCGGTAATTTTAATTGACTTTCCTGTTAATGCCATGTACGTCAAATTCGGCGTCTTTAGGTAATTCCGTCATATCATATCCTGGCTTGTATCTAGTAAGTCTATTTCTATAAAAAAATCTGGCAATATAAGTGAAGGAATAGCATTGAAAAAGGAAAAATTTTAAATATTATATCGGTTTTGACTAAGAACTGACGATGCTGGCCACAAAAACATCATAAAATTACTCCAATATTTTTATTCCAATACTCCAAAAATTGTTACCGTTCTTACAACACGTATTATATGTTTTAGAGCTATTTTTGGAAGCATTATGTAAGTAATTTACTTGTAGAGGTTTTGATAAGCACATAAAATAGAATCTCATTATATGTTAACCGACATGAATATATTTGAAATCATGAAGCTGTCACAGGCATTTTAAAGACGATCGGACACTGATAACAATCCAACATTAAAAATACCTACGAGGATATTACGCGAAAGGAATTTTCTAATAATTCGCACGATTGTTTATGTTTTACGTTTTCAACTCTAGCTACAGTGATTTATCTTGTTTTCTTTTTTAAAAAATGGTATATAAAAATCAATTAATATTATGTTCTTTCTTTTCTTAAGGTTTTGGTTTCGCATATGGTTGTTTTTATCATTTTAAAGCTTTTTACATACGTAAGTGAAATATTGGATAATAAAGATTTCGCACTTCGACAACGATTATATGATTTAAGATAGAAATGAAATAAAACCCAATGTGGAAGGTGAAAACTTTAGAGATATATACAGTGTAGAGCCTCATGAAATCCCTGATGAACATTTGTGTAAAACAAAAACAAAGGTACCAGCGCAGTGCTGGTACCTCTAGCACATATAACCACCGTCTAGAATGTTACTAGTACCCGTTGGTGTTGGCCTTTAAGAATTCGATTTGCGTGCGGTTAACAAACTGACATGGTTTAAAGTGATCTAGAAAGTTCAAAATGTGTGAGAAAAAGAGCTCGAAAAATTCCGACTTTTTACATCGGCTTATCATTCTGAGAATGTGGAATACTGGGGCTAAGCTGGTTTTAGCAAGATTTTACCAACAATCAAAAATGACAGAATTAAAAACAACACATTAACCTCATTATATTTGCATAGCATCTTGAATATGTAAGTAAGGGTGTATTGTTTTGTTTCCTACTGGGCTTTAAATGCTGAGAGGCAAGGGTTTTTGCAACTTTCAATCATTGCATCCAGTAGGAAAGAAGACATTGTCAAAAACTGTTAATTTCTGACACCAACCAGAATTGGCCATTTGAATTGCTTTTGGATCATTCAACTCACCTCAACGTTCAATTAGACTACCAGCGTACCTGCAGAGTTAAGACGGACTTAAGTCAGGATAACTTTTAAAATCTTCTCATCTTTACCGCCGAATGCGCCTGCGTATCTACGGTGCGAAGACGGACTTAAGTGAGGATAACTTCTACAAACACTTATCTTTCCCGCTGAGTGCATATGCTTCATCAAGGATATGCCATCTGCTGAATTCAGACCACTCAAACTTTTTAACTGGGCCATGAAATGACCCATTGAACTGTCCAGCACTTATTATTGACAGAAGGTTAAAATGACTGGGTTACCTTTTTATTTCCAACATCATATATGTTTATTCTATATATCTGCTAA
The DNA here is from genome assembly GCA_017591395.1 of Schistocephalus solidus. Lineage (NCBI taxonomy): Eukaryota > Metazoa > Platyhelminthes > Cestoda > Diphyllobothriidea > Diphyllobothriidae > Schistocephalus > Schistocephalus solidus. The sequence continues at coordinate 29,706 of WEDG01002339.1, forward strand.
ACGAGCACTAACAATGGTCTTATTTGGGATTGAGCTACAATGAACATCTAATTAAATTGCTAACCAAAAAGTATGAGAAGCGTTTTCTATGTGCAAAAATCCCACGAGTGGTCAACATAGCCACCAAAAAACGACTTGCTTCATTGAAATGGTGCTAAACTTGCATAGTAAAAATGAATTTTTAAAAAATATTGCAGAAGTTCGATAATAGGAGTAGTCATTTGGTTATCCTTAGATAATACTTTGTGATCTTTAACTCGAGATTGTGCTCAAAACGATTGGTTGTATATTCTATGAGTAAAATGTGTATTTTAAGCTCACAGTTACCTCTATTCTTGGCATAGCAAAAGACCAAGTGTCTTAAATTTATTGTTTTCTGGACATCAATCATTAACTTTAGCCAGCCTTAAAAATCCTAGCGGTACTTCAACGCAGTAAGCCATTAAAATGCCAGACAATGATTGAGCTGCAGCATACTGTCGCGAAATAATCAGCTAACTTACGGGTCCCTATGTGCTTACTTGAACTTTGTTTATTTTTAGCTTTGTATACACAGAAATTATTTTTATATCAAGGGGAAAATTTACTTGGCAGACAACCTCTACTACAAATCCCGTTTTATCTCTGAGGCGAATTTTAATAATACAATTGGTATGCTCATATGCAGTTAGTAAATATAACCTTTGAGATAAAAGGAAATTTTTCGCAATTAGAGATGTACGTTGACAATATGTTACAGTAAGGTAAATAATCAGCTGTAATTTACTTTGGAAATCATAAATGGAACAATTGGTTTATAAGACGGTTGTCTTACGTCCAACCTGCTATTTTTATATTATAACTGGAAATACAGGGTTCTAGTACGAGTTCGGATTACTACGCCTTTTGTAAAAAAATATATTTATTACCACAGAAATATTGAATTTGTAATTTGAAATTTTGAATTTGTATTTATTACTAGTTCGAAGTTTCTGTTCAAGCTTGGATAATAATTATCGACAGAATTTGAAAAACGTTAACACATTACCTCACCGTACATAGCAATAACTGCCCACTGTAGCAAGGATTATAGCAGTTAAATAGTTATAAAAGAGAATCTATAGTAGCAAGGGACAATCATGAGATATTGAGGATGCAGAATATGGAGCTCATGAAATGCTTGTTAAACATATGTTTCGATCAAAGGCAATTTTTATTATGGTATGCATTAGATGAAGCAGTTGCGTTTACCTTTATGCTCACCTGTAACATCCTCTAAAATGTAAATAATGGAGCTTAAAATGCACAAGTTCAGATCTGTGATATATGGGAATTTCAGGCACAGAAGCTGTCTTTCAATTTATCCGGGTAACCTTAGACTATCCCAAAAACCTCTTCATTGCAGGAATTCACTAAACCTTTTTTAAATATGCTCACTGTTAAAAATGACTTCGTGAAGTGTCCGCATTACAATCTGACACATATTATTCTCCATCCCTCAGTGACCTGGCTTCTTTGTGTAATATTTTTACCTTACATGATTAAAGGACAACAAGTACGTTAAGAATTTAATCTGAGATAATCCACAATAAATCGTTTTCCATGTATTTAAAATCCATCAGACAACTCTTGTCACCGGACCGACCTTAATGACAAATTGAACCTGTTTCTGCATAAAAACGTAAAACAGCTAATTGCGCTTCCCCTAGATACATTATGATTAGATTTTCGGCAGAAGCCAGATAATATCAGTGCATGGACATCCATTTGGGAGCGATCGGTGGTTCTGCTGATTATTTAAATCATGGTTGAATATTTTTAACTGATTAAATGATAAATAATTAATTTTGTACGAATCGTTTAATATTTACATTTATTTGACTATGTTTTTCATAACACAATACTTTCTGAGTATATGAAGCTCACATTTTAAAGTTAAGGAAAGCACTCATTGTCCCGTGGAAAAGCTGGCTCTTTCGCACATGTATGCTGCAGCGCAGAAAACTACAATTTAATTTTGCATTTATTTTTAACTGTAAACTAAGCTGCATTGCCGTTGGGTTTTTTAATTCCGGCTTAAGTTAAAACCTTTGTTTCAGCAAACAATTAATTTCAGACTCGATCTTTTGAAATGCCCGTAATAGAGTGAATCGTGAACTCAAAATTCGGCTTTTTATGTATCGATTAAAAGTATAATTAATGTTAGTGGGTTAGTCTTGTTGCATAACTTTTTGATAACCGTCTGTCAAAAAATTCGTTCATCAGGTAAGCTGGTCGATTCATGGCTGTTAAACCATTTGATGGTGTGTATCAAACACGCGGTAATTCTCTGATTAAACAGGTGCAATCGGCAGTAATCCTGAGCTAAGTTAGTCTTCAGACCACAAGTGTGCTGGCAATTCATTTTTTCGTTAACTAATAATCAGTGAGGTCTAACAGAAGTCACATGTCCCGGGTGGCATTGGGGCAGAAAGGGTGAGTTATTTTGAAAATATATACTGTTATACCATACAAATTTCGGGAAAGTTCCAGACAGGAAATGCTGTCACCACTAGAAAGCCCTTAATGAAACAGAAACAATAATCTTTTTATTCATCAGCATTATCTCATGTCTACAATACTCCCGATGCTATGCTAGTTTAAGCGGATTTTATGTGCTTATTTTAAATTCTGTCATGTTTGTAAACGTAACAATTTTGTTAAGTGTCAAAGTGCATTAAGCTTACTTGTTTTGCATTCTATGACTGCAAAATAATGTTTAATTCCAGATACGTCTTAAACAAAACGCTAATTTTAAATAACAAGTTTGAATTCCTTGGGAACCAGTAGCACACCTGTATTCCAAATAATCAGAATAACTTGGCAAATAAGAACATTGATTGATCTTGAGTTATATTTCACCGAACACAACACACCGAACTCATCATACAGGCAGAGTGACATTAACCTTGTAAGTGCACAGGCCCGATGATTAATAAAGAAAACATGTGTTCTTTGACTCTACTTTTCATTTCAACTCAGAAAGACACTTAACTATCGATAACGCATACTGTTAGGCGTTGCTGAATGTTCTTTGTGCTTAGAAGCGCTTAGTGACACCTTTTGATTAACAGTCAAAGGGACTTACCGAAGTCTTCCAATTAACAATATTACGCGCCATTGCGGGGCCACATCGGTCATTTTTGCAAAAGAAAACCACACACTTAAATTTGCGAAGCACTCAAAAAAACAAAAGATATAAAAGTTAATCGGTACCATACTCTTATTGGAATAATACGGTTATTCGTTGATGAACGCTCATTGATCGTGAACGAAACTCATTGGACCCTCTCCTCTTCAATGTTCTTGCTCCAGTCCCATCAGCAGACAGCAGTAGTAAAGTCAAAGAAAGCAATGGTTAGAGCTAAAAGGCATCAGTGATTGGCTGATTACCGCTCAGCAGCCACAAATGACCGTTTTCGTCTCCCTATGCTGTGTCGGCATATTCGATTTGATCCTAAATATATGGTTTTTGTTAAACTTGAGGTCCGCAGTGAAGCTTCTGAGAAGGCTATTAACAAGGGCATTTATATTTTCAGCGCCATTGTTTTGTGAAATAGGCCAAAGCATTGACGCAGCATACCCAAATGATTTTCAAATGGCCAAGTTATGCTTTAAAAGGGGACCCATAATTTGGTCATGATAATTTTTTCATAGTAAGTATGCATTAAAATATCCCAAAATATGGCTCAAATTTAAAAGATCATTAAAATATTGCGCTACGCTTCCTGACAGGCAATGGAATCGACGGATAGCTGCTTAATAACAGAACTTAACTGGACATTTTTAAGAATCACAAAAATTAAAAACATTGAAGATGAGACGATGCCCTACAATCAGCAAGACATTAAAAAGTCAAAATGTTAGCTTGTTGGTTCAAAGTGTATATGCTAGGCTTGGTTTATTTGCAGACTAACCGAAACGCAATGCATATCTAGGAATAAGGATGGAGAGCAAATCGAAAACATATAACTGTTTAAAAACATATTTATATTTCCAAGTGCGTAGTCTTTTGGTTTTTAAGTGAACTAATATTATATATATTGTTATATGTTTTGACGTTGCATTGGATTTTCTAAATATTTTTAAGCTGTTTTAAATATGCGAAGGCCGGTAGGTGACAAGTGAAATGATAAGGGTACACACCATAGAAAGGGAGTCTACGACTTACGATACTACTTAAATTGAAACCAAAGTACTAAGTGAAACCTGAACAAATATTGAGTATTTACAGTGTCGAGTTAACAAAATGCTAGATTAAATAAGGTTTCAAAATAAATAAGATCGTGGAATGCAAGAAGCTCAAATGGTTGCGTTTTTCTGTATTCGGAACTGCACTTTCGGCTAAGGAGAAAATGTCGGAAAAACTAGAGATGAATTCTGATTTGTAACATGTTTGCTTTGAGGCATGGCAAGTGTACCTCAATTCGACCATGTGTCCCTGGATTAATCATTGCTTTATCGTTATTGCAGATATGTATTAAACCCCTGAAAATCGAATCGGTTTTAGAATAGACGGGTGACTTTCTGAAAAATACGTAATTTCAATTGTTAGAGGATGCACATATAGTCAATAGAAC
>WEDG01002341.1:0-235000 GCA_017591395.1 Schistocephalus solidus
GGAGGAGGAGAGAGTGCGGTAGATGCAACGCAAGTCTACTATCACTTTAAACTAAATCACGCGCAAGTCACCGTCGCTGCTCAACTTTTCCATGAGCATATGGTGGACATCGTCGGACTACGACGGTCGAAATATCTCGTGTGGTGCCTTTAGGTGGTGGTGGCACGCCTAGGGGCGGCTAGAGACGTGGGGACCCGGCCGCGCTCGCCACTCTGCGTCCTCTCCCGCCTCCAGTCTTCTTGACTCTCGTCTTGACACCGGGCTCAGGTGGGGAGGAGGAGAGAGTGCGATAGATGCAGCGCAAGTCTACTATCACTTTAAACTAAATCACGCGCAAGTCATCGTCCTGCTCCACTTTCCCATTAGCATACGGTGGACATCGTCCGGACTACGACGGTCGAACTGTCGTATGTGTGTGTGTGTGTGCCCTCAAACTGGCCGCGTGGTAGATACCGACCAAACACGGGGGAGCTCACATTAGGACACAGCAGGTGTTATTCGGTTGCGCTCCCACAACAAATGCCGAACATAGAGGTGTGGGTGGCACGCTGGGGCGGCTTCGACTTAGGGGACCCAGCCGCGCCAGCCACCTCGCGTCTTCTCCCGCCTCCCTGTCTTCGACTCTGTCTCGACACCGGGCTTAGGTGGGGAGGAGGATAGAGTGCGGTAGATGCAGCGCAAGTCTACTATCACTTTAAACTAAATCACGCGCAAGTCACCGTCCCTGCTTCACTTTCCCATGGAGCATACGGTGGACATCGTCGGACAACGATGGTCGAACTATCGTGTGTGTGTGTGTGTGTGTGTGTGTGTGTGAGTCCCCTAAACGGGCTACGTGGTAGATGCGTTGGACCAACCCGGGGGCCACATTAGGGCACGGCAGGCGTTATTCGGTTTGCGCTCCCATAAAAATGTCGAACATGGAGGTGTGGTGGCACACCTAGGGGCGGCTAGGACTTAGGGGACCCAGCCGCGCCATCCACCTGCGTCCTCTCCTGCCTCCGGTTTTCTTGACTCTGTCTTGACACAGAGCTCTGTGCGAAGGGCAGATAAACTGAAATGTCTGGTCTCCGGAGAGTATAATATGTTGACGGTCTGCAGTGACGTGTATAGTGTGCTATTGACCAGAGACCATATGTGCCGATAAATTCTGTACAGGCCACCACCATTCTGGACCTTTTCAAGATGAGGCTCCGACTGCAAACTACCTGGACTCTGAAAGAGTAAGTAAGTCAACTGCTGCATTACTTGACAAATTACTTGAAGTTTAGTAGCTATGTAAATTCCAAACTGGAAGAAATACCAACTCTAGGGTGGCATACTAGTGCGAGTAGCTGCCAGATATCGCTAAGGCCACCGGAATGGAAGCTGTTCCTCGCATACGCCGTCAGAACCAGGAACAAATGGATTAAAATTGCGAAAAAATCCGCAGAACCTCCTCTCCAAGAACAACAGGCTACACATAGCCAATGCCACCGACCACAGCTACGCCAACGAACAACCTTACTTGTAACGGCGACAAACAGTTCAACAGAATTGGACAGCGATACAGAACACCTAGCTGAAAGTGATCCTTCTTAACGTGACGTCTGTCTATCTTACAAATGTGAGATGTGAGCCGTTCAACCCCCTGTTGTGTGAAATCCTGGTGCTTGTGTTTGGGGGGCCAGGTCATTTACGTAGTACACGTAGATGACGTCACCAGCAGCTGCGCCCACTTCCGCATCAGAATACTGACTGGCTCGGACGGTGGTCTGAAGAACCTTACTTGTAACGACGACAAGCGGTACAACAGAAGTGGACAGCGATGCAGAACTCCTTGCTGACAGGTAAGGCCGTAAAAATTCAAAATATGGCAGCTGTCATTAAATTAAGAATATCTTCGTGGCTATCAGAGCGATCTCGGATACACATACCAGGGCCAGCGTCACTGCTGATACAGTATAGCGGGACTCTCGTAATGAATACCAGAATGATCATGGATCTCCCGACTGCGCACTTATAGGGTGCCCCCAACCAGCAGCTCACAGTCTGCGAAGAAACTGTCCACTAACTTCTACAGGTGAAAACCAAAGGCTGCGTGGATAGGTCGCTTCCATCTTCTTAGACAATCAAAGTAATTCGAAAACTTCCAATTTCGGCCCAAGTGTCCCATTTTAAGAAAATTATAATTATGATTTCAAATTATCCTATTGTGGTGCTGAAGCAATTGGGCAAAAATTAAGTACTGCATTATTTTGAATATTAACCCAACGAAGGCGGGTGGAAATTTTAAAATGAACGATTTCTAAATTCTCCCTTTGCATGCTCTGATAAAAGGTTTATTATAACTACGCGTAAGTTACTTGCGCTCCATTCCTTAATATATTCAAACACAGTCCAGCAAAAAATGTATACTATTCCAGAAGGGTATGCAGAGCTTATAACATTTGATTAGCGTCCAGTGGTTTTTATTTTCAAAGAATACCTTCCCAACTGATTTCAATAACACGTAGGCATTCACAGTCTATCAAATCCAATGCGATGGCAACATAAGTACCAAATTAACAGGATTTTACGTGAATCAACAGCGCCAGGTTTGAGTTCAGGCCAGTTCAGCGCAAGTCACCTACAGCTTTCCACCGCTTTCTTTCTGCCAGGAGTACTGCTGTAAATAAAAACTTGGGTTTTGAAGTCTTATCTTTATAACAGCAAGTGCAATATGCAAATTTTCATTGTTATTAATTTTAAGTCACAGGTAGGAAATTACTCGATTACGTTAAATCCATTTGAATTATGTGGCTCTGTTTGAGAAAGTGGTGGAAAAACAACTTAATGACGGTGTAATTTTCCATTGCAGAACGACACCGACAGCATGCGTATCTTAAGTGAAATGCCCATTTACATCGTCCACTGTCAGCAACGTGTCTGGGTCACGAAGAATTTGAAAAGGATCGCCAAAAGAGAAAGTGCAATTTCACCTCTAGCAATGCTATAAAATGCAACTATACACCTCCGAAAGCAGTCCTTACCATGGCTATCCCGCATGCTATCGTTGGAATCATCGTAGCAATAAAATTAGCAGCCGTTTACCTTGGCCTCCAATTTCTACCAAAACAAGGTGGGACTTTGTTGTACCTCTCTCCAACTCATGCATTCCTAATTTTCATCAGAAGCGGGGTTTTAGGCTGGCAAGTTTAAAACATGAGGTTTACAATTTACAACAAATTTACTATAATAAGAAAACTCACTGCAATCCTACCTTGCCCTGGCAGATATTCTGAATGGCTAATTGATAACAATAACCGCAATGAATATACTTTGTAGTTGCATTTGATGCAATTGCGACTGAGATAAGTAAGTAACACAATGCTCACTTTTTTCAATTTTGCGATTGTATAATTTGCTTTTATATGTGTTTGTACCAATTTAGATGTGGATGAGGATTCAGCGGCTTATGTGGCCGAAAAAATTAGAAGCTTCCACTTGAAATCGTCTTCGTCTCTGGACAAGGATGACGTGTTTTTAAACTTGATTGAAACTACTTTTGAAAAAGTGAAATGTATCGCTACCGCAAAGGCAGCAGTGCAGTGTCAAGTCGAATTGCGCGATTCATCCATTGCTCTCGGAGTAAGTTACTGCTTCATCTATGCCAACCGTTAACTTATATCGCTAACCTTGCTGTATGCACTGCGCATTCAGTTCTCGATTCAAAATTATCTTATTCAACAATGCAGTTTTTTTAAAGGACAGATGCTGGCGAGTAAATTTTGGTTAGATATATTGCTAATTGCTCATTTATGTATCAATGCTAAATAGGCCAAATACCCATTGGAGCCATTTGTTTTCATCAATTCCGTGCGCGCCTTGGTCCGAGCAAGAACTGAGGTCTGTGGGTATTCCAGTAAATTTCGCATATTTTTGCCCTCGGTGGACTTGACGTTGGGCAAACACGAACTCCTGCGACCCGACATATGGGCATTAAAGTTTGGAAAACCGCCATCTACTGGTGATTTGGAATTTGAAATGAATATATTCTGGGACCATTTATTTACGCACGCACTTGAAACGCGTTGTTAATTAAATGCCTGAATATGCGCAGTATTCTGTATGGAATACTCTATGGTGGATGGTTGATTCAAACTCATATAAATACATTTTTTGATGAAAATGTTCGTTTTGGGGCCCCAGTCATTCTTTTCTTTTACGGTTTATTCTATACTTGGTAGAAAGTGTGGGTTGTTGATAAAACTGAAACTTAATGCAAAAGGCGTGTGAATGACTTCCTGAAAAGACATAAACATACATGTATTTGCGAAGCCCGCCCTGGTCAAATACCTGACATGCATTATTTTGAATTGTAAATTTTAATGATCGGGACCCGAAACCCTGCATATCTCACCTTATCGAGCTAGAAAGTGTCTGGTAACGATTAGGTGGTCTGAAAAACAAAAAACCATACGAAACCAAGTAAAAACCACTTTCCCATCTCATGCCTGCAATTTGAACACAGTCCCAATGGGCATCTCCTTAGATCAGATCCTAGTTAACTGAAATATTCTGCGCTGTTTCGTTGTCAGTCCCTTTACGATGTTGAGTTCCCCAACCGTTTTATTGGGAAAGTTGAAAGGTCATCTACTAAATTAGCACGTTCTACATGGCCTTAACGCACTCGCTAGATCTCACGTTCTCTAACGTGTCCTTTTCCGATGACGGCTGACCAGGTTCCTGCTTAAGCTTTTAATTTCTTCCCGTGCCTTGAACTTCTGATCAACATGTTGCGGAGTTGAGCCTCGGCCAGAAATGTACCACCCGAGTTGGGTACATGACTGGCTGACCAGTCGCCCTTTGTCTATGTTGGCATGTCAACGCCCTTCCCATCCCGCGTCAGGTTGAATGAGCACCCTCATGACAGACCCTATTCAGAGGTCTATAATTAGTGATTACGGGCGCCAGAAGATTTCATGACGATCGCCTATATTGAATCTGTGAAACAAGTGATTAGGTGAAGCAATACAAATGTGTTGTTGAATGTCTATAGTGGCCATTAATCTGGGCCTTTCTTATAAACCTTTCATATGAATAGGTAGTCCAGGAAGATTTTCCAGCAAATAGGGAACAAGTAGTCAAATAAGCAAGATTTCAAAACAGTGCCATTTTGACTAAATTCTTTAAGTAGATAATCAATACTCGTACATACTCCGAATTCTGTGCGAATTATAGAAAGCAGAGGACTATAACCGCACAATCTCATGCGTTCCGAAGAAGATTAGATCGCTTAAAACTTTGCCGTTCTGTCGACCTGAAGCGCCGGTGAGTGCCATGATTGCAGTATGAGGGACATAGTTGTTCTGCAGCCACGTGCCTAATCCAATTAGGCAGATTCCATATTCAAAGCTGGTAGTCATACATGACGCTATGATTGCTCGATAGTCCGCGCCAAAGTCGCAAGTTGTCGAAAATTAATTGCCGATCTCGATTCTGGCGTGAGGATGACTCGGTTATGTGGGTTTGGCTTCACTGGAAATTAACCTGCTTAAACATAATCCCAGCACGGAATATAGAGGTGCGTATTCATTGCGCTTACCATTTCGACTAGGCGGGAGAACCAAGACTGTGGCAGTTCACGGTTCATCTGATTGTCGGTTCTTGTGAGACTTTTGGCCTGCGTCAAACCAACAGATATGCCCGGCCCGTCACATGAGCCTCGACTTGAGAGTTAGCTTCCTCACCCATCACTGTTGTCACATGTTCGGCCATCCGCGTGCAGCATTGGCCTTCCAGGTTTCGCGCATGGTTCCTATGCTCGCAATTGCCTCATTCCGTGAACGACTCCAGAAGCTTTCCTTAACATGTGGCGGTAAAAGGTCTCGGCCTCTAATTGCCGCTTGAAACTACCACTGGTCGGTGTGCATCCTCTAACTCCGATTGCGTAGGAAGTGGGCAACTTCCCAAACGTTCTACACGCACTCGTATCGCCTCACCAAAATCGTCATCGACGTTGCAGCTTTTGTCTCGCCCTAGTTATGTCTGCAATCGGTTGACGCGAGTTTGCAGTTAGCCAGTAGTTTCTGCGTCGACGCAGTGAGTTTTTATTCTGAAATAGTCGCCGGATCCACTGCGCGCTGGCAATATAGCACCTATAAGCACCTGCGTTTGTGACTAATTGACGTTTCCTGTTGAAGCTTAGTACTTGTAGCTCATATATACCGCTTTCCTGAAAACTATATATTTTAGGCGCCACTACAATCACTTTGGCAGATCGAGAACACCGTGCATAGGTGAAGCATGGTTGTTTTCCTCCTCCACCGTAAAGTAGAGACGTCTGGGATGAGGACCGTTTAGATGCTTTTTGAATGCCAGGAATCGTATCCTGTTCGATGAAAACGAAGGTGTTATTACATACCGAGCCCAGAATTGCGGTGTATGTGGTGTTGAAAGACTCAGCGATTCCAACTCCGTTGCAGGACCAATTCCCCAGCTATGAAGCTCCATAATGCCGTAACCCATCGACATGCCTTCACTTCAGATTCTACAACGGGAAGTACGTTTTGAGACAGGGCTTCGGGATTTGAATGATATGCGGGCGATTCTCAATTTCATCGTAGTATTTGGTTTCGTGGTGGTTAAAACAACGCAAACCAGTTCTTTACCATGCGGGTGATTTTTCCTTTGAACTCCCTATTGATTTCAATAACAAATTTTAAAAAAAGGACGACAAATTATGGACTTTTGATAAAGGGTATCTCCCTCGTCAATCTACAGGGCATCGGGCCAAACAATTGTAAAATAATATTGCTCAAAAATACGGAATAGTATGTTCGATAAAGTGTAAATTTCGGATGGGAATAAGTTACAGAAAATGTGTTAGATTCTGATGTCGTGGTGGTACATATGAGTGTACTGGTCAAAACTTCCGCTTAAAAGTGTCAAACGGATTGGGACCTGATGATGTTAACAAGCAGAGCATTCCAGGCTTTAATCACTCTATTAGAGAAGAGGAAACTTCTTGCATCCAGTCTTGCGCCAGTCACACGTAGTTTGATAGGATTTCCTCTCAAAGTAGTGGTAGTGGCCAGCTCAAAGAAGTCGCCAGATGCAAGGCCACAATCCTGATCCCACAGCATGCAAAAGGCTTGTATAAGTTCACCGCGTAGCTGCCTATAGTCCAGAGGAAACAGATCAAGATTGGACAATCGTGACTCGTAAAGCAAGTAGTTTTGACCTCGAACAAGCTTGGTTGCACGTCTTTGGACGTTCTGAAGGGTGCTGTGGTCTTTGACAGACCATGGTCTCCAGGCTGGTATGACAAAGTCCAATTGTGGTGCACGAACATCCCGAAGACATTATTTAGCATCTTTGTCGAACTTTGCAAACGCTCACTTAGTTAGATACAAACTTGACATGTCGGATTTTGTAACTTTTGAGCAATGGAACGATGGCTTCAGTGAGGGCGTGATCCATGCTCCTGAATCTTGCTGAAACTCTACCTCTGATAGCGGTGTGTGGCCCAGATAGTAAATTCTCTGGTGCACGGAGAGGGTTCTGCCGATTCGCAGAATATTGAACTTGGTAGCTTTGAATGGGAGGAGCCAGTTGTGCAACTAATCCTCGAGTCGACGCAAGTTCACCTGTAGATTTGCTTCATCAGCTTCGTTGTGGATGAACCTCCAAAGATTTATGTCGTCAGCAAACATGGTGGTGTCACATTCCAACCCAGTTACGCAGTCATCAGTGTATATACGGAAGAGGATAGGGCCAAGGATGGAGCCCGGAGGAACCCCACTCCACAACCACCACCTCCGCCGATTGTTGATCGCCAAGACGGACAATCTGAGATCGCCTAATCAACAAGTTTTTGATCCATTTCAAAAGCTTGCCTCTTACCCAATACGGTTGAGTTTGTATAGGAGACAGTGGTGAGGCACGCTATCAAATGCTTTCTTAAAGTCTATATAGACTGCGTGCACCACATTTCCTTCATCGACCGCTCGGGTCCATCGTTCCAGGCAGTAGAGCAAATTGGTTAAACAGGACCTTCTTCTGCGGAATCCGAGAGAAGATAATTCTGCTCCAGAAACTGCATCAGTTCACGTTTGATGATTTGCTCCATAATCTTGCAACATATGGAGGTGAGAATAACCGGCCGGTAGTTATTTTCGGAAGCCCGCCTGTCACTTTTATGTATCAGGGAAATCCACGTGGTCTTCCAATCGGGTGGCAATCTGCCTGCAGCGAGGGAGGCTCAGAAGAGTAGACACAAAGTTTCTGCCAACTCTACGGCCAACTCCTTCAACAACTTTGCCGGTATTACATCAGGACCTGGCGATTTGGTTTCTTCCAGCTTCAGTAGCTCCTGCAGAAAAATAGGTTCCGTTATAACCATTGGGTCAATTGTCGGGATCTCTTCCATACTATAGTTATCAGCGGTTATATTTGCTTCTCTCGTAAAAACCAACTGAAAGAACTCAGATAGATGTTCAGCCTTTTTCTCGTCCTTGCAAAGTTTGACACCGTTATCCGTTTTTAAAAAAGAGCTGGGGTCTTTATTTCGAGTGCACTACCTAATGTAGTTGTAGAAGAGATTCAGGTTTTCTGCTGCACGGTTTACCAAGTTACTCTCGAAATTCTGGCGGGCTTTATAAGCAAGGCCTTTAAAACTGTTTTTCTGCGTCTTGTACTTCGACAGCGACTCAAAGTTATTTTCCGTGAGATGGGTTTGCCACCGTCTTCGCTTGCGGTTTACTTCACTCTTGAGCGTGGTAGTTAACCAATGGGGCCTGTTGGTGACCTTTTTCGAATAAGGACAATATTTGATGATAAGTCCATGTAATATGGCCTTAAAATCCAACCAGTCCTCGAGAATACACCTGGTGAATGTTTCATTCCAATCGAAGTGGTGCAAATCAATTTTTCATCTCGGTAAAATCTCCACTCTATTGGTTGCGTTTGACTGTGATACTTCGATCAGGGACAGAGAAGAGTGAATATTCCCACTGTAGGACTACGTGATTACTTTTTCCCAGTGGGGGAAGAGAGTTTGCAACATATACGCTGTCGGGCGCTTTTGTCAATATCAGGTCCAAACAATAAGCTCGTTGCCCCTAGCGTATTCTGGTTGGAGACAGGACGTATTGAGTTAGGAAGAGTTTATGTATTGCTTCTAGGAGGCGACGATCGAGCTCAGATTCAGATCGATATTCGGAGCGTTAAAGTCGCCCATAATCGTGAATTCGGATCGACTAGAAAATGCTTCTAAATCGTCTATCAGACTGCGGATCGTTTCTCGGTGGTCGGTAGACCATTAGGATCTCAAGTGATTGGAACTCCGGCGTTCTGATAGTGAGCCAGATGGCTTCAGTTTCGCACGCGAGCTTTCACGTTTTTTCTGACACGAGGAGGCAATATCTGGCATATTTCAGCACACCACCACCATGATGTCCTGTTCTGTCCTTTCTGAATAACTGAAAACAGGGGAGAGCAATTTCACGATTGCCCACTTTCGCGGTCAGCCACGTTTCAGTTATGGAGATGATATCTGGTGAAATTTTGCTCACGTTTATCTTAAGATAATCGAATTTAGGTAGTAGGCTTTGTACCTTGTTATATAAACATTTTAGTTTATTTGTGTGTTGCAAGCCGGCTATGTCGCCCCCTTCGTCATTTGTGGCAGCTGGACCGACATAAGCACAGGATGTGTCCATATTCAAGAGGCTTTGCATATTTCCGCAATAGAACTTGAATTTTGTGTAGATTTTTGCATTGGATTAGTTACCAGGACGTGAAACTTTTGTTATAATGACGGGCGTCCTCCACAGAAGGGGTTTTTGTACTCGAACAATCACTTCGTTCCTTATTACCAGTCCCTTCTCTCTGTGTTTTTCAAGTTCTCTAAATTCCGCTTTTAGCGCCCTCCATTTACTTCTCTCTTGTATAGAGTATTCTGGTTGAAACAATACCTCTGTGACCGGGGACTCCCCCTGCTGTTCGCTCAATTTCAGAGTAGCTCTGAAGTTTTGTTTACCAAAATTACCTTTAAAGGTCTTGATTTATTTCTTTGAGAGTTTGCATCATCTTTACTCTTTAGTCTGAAAAGTTTAATAACCCTAATTTTTTCACCCTCTCTTATTATTTCACTCAAACACTCCTGCAAGGCCATGATATCATCATTTATTCTACACCTGGGGTTTTCGTTGGTTGATTCACGAAGCCCATGGATGATTATGCATTGTGACCTATTTCACAGCACCTCTATCCAGAGGGTTCTGTTGAATAATTTGTCTGGCTGATAGTGGGGCTTGCACAGTTCAGGCTTTCACGTCATTGGCTTGGGGAGTCGTAAGGGTAGGTACTTTTGCTGTGAATCCACTTTTTGTCGTCGTTTCTGTGGGCAAAGCTCCTTTATATTTGCCTCTGACGAAGCGCGTGTGGTTTGGAGACTATTTTGCGTCAAACATTTTCTGCCTCATTTCGTTTAGCGCGTGCATTGGTATATCTTGATCAATTGCATTTTGTACCTTCAATTGCTTTTCTGGCGAGTTTGACATCATCCCTTCAGGTTTTTGGGACCCTTCCTTGTGGTTTTCCCTTTCGCCTTTTTCTTATTTATGAGTGTTTCTGGAGGCTCTGCGTCATTACTCTTGACTGATATCATAGACCCCGCATTGTAGATATCTGGGAATTTGTTGTGTAGGTTGCCTCGTGCTCTACTCCGATTAATCCTATGCGTAGATGCTGACAATTTAACCTCTGAAACGAGGGTCGGCTGTACAAAAATCCCTTCATAATCCTGATTTATTCCTCCAGTTGATTTAACTTCGAGCGTTTGACAACCGCCACAATAGTTATAAGGCTTTTAGAGCGCTCCGCCGAGCATTCGGTGATGGCACGGGTGGGCGTCGGTCATGCAGGAGTGAGGTCGCCGGCTTAATCCCGCCCCGCGCAACATCTTGCACTTTAATTACAGCCTTCACCATTTTGCGGAAATAGAGTATATCCACAAGATAAAAACGTTATATATGAAGATTCACCCTTTGTATGAGGCTGAAAGTCTTTGACGTCGTTCTGCTATTAGATAGTGACTTTATAGGTTGGATATTTTAGTCCTAATACGGTGGTAGAGGAATTCGGAAGAGAGATCTTTATCAAGTATGTTCAAAATTTGATGCATTCAACGAATAAGTTTAGCAGGGTAACTCAGCCTTTGCAGAAGTTGCTTTTCACGGTTCGCAAACAGCAGACACGAGGGAAAGCGGACTCGATGGAAGTCCATGTTCGACGAAAATCCCGTTGAAAAGTTGTGAGGAGGAAGATATCGGTGGGTGGAATCCAGTTCCTGGTACCAGAAAGCTAATAACAGACAGTAGACCAACATTCTTGAAGAAAATTAATTCATCAGAGGTCGGAAATTTGAAATAAATAGGCCATTCCGCTATCACTTTTTCTTTTTGTTCCGCAAGGCCTCAGCCTCAGGCGTTTTTCAAGGCACGGTTCTAGGTCCCTCTTCTCTTCATTCTGTACATAAACGAAATTTCAAATATACTCACAAATTTCCAAAATTTCGTTCACGCTGACGATCTCAAGTGCATTTTTTCATTTTCTAAAGGCACTGCCAATAGTTGCGTTGATAAACTCAAAACGGAGCTAATTATGCTCTCATGTTGGAGCTCCAGTTGGCAGATGGAATTTTCTTTGTTGGTTGGTTCCACTCTATCAACATATGCTATACGTTGCTAGGCAACCGCCTTTGAGGGCCCTAAATTAACCTCCAGGGCACAGCGGAACATACATGTTCTTTAAGAAGATCGGTGAGTGGCACATTATCATTTTATTCCCGATCGCAACCGACAAAACAATGGACCCGAACATCAATGGTAGAGCGTTTGACTCAATAACTGAAGGTTGCGGGTTTGAATCAGAGGTAGTCCACACTTGGAATTGGCTAAAACTGGCTGGTGACAGCTAATAAGCCAGAAAGGGCCATTCTCGTCTCCCTATTTTTTTGTCCATTCCACTTTACCAACAAATGCTACACGTAACTGTGCGACCGCCTGTGAGAGCTCTAAATTGAGCTCCGGGGCACAGGGGACCATACAGTCAGTGGTTGTGATCTACTATGACCTAAGCAAAGCTTTTGACAAGGTACCGCACAGACGTCTTCTGGTTAAACTAGAAGACCTCGGCATCCGGCCCCCTCTCCATGACCTCATTGGTTCCTTTTATCTAACCACAGCCAGAAGGTTTTAGTAGGTAATAGCCATTCGACGCCTCAGCCTCAGGCGTTTTCAAGGCACGGTTTCTAGGTTCCCTTCTCTTCATTCTGTACATAAACGAAATTTGAAATATACTCACAAATTTCCAAAATTTCGTTCACGCTAACGATCTAACGTGCATTTGTTTCATTTTCTAAAGACACTGCCAATAGTTGCGTTGATAAAATCATTACTGATCTACTTATGCTCTCACGTTGGAGCTCAAGTTGGCAGATGAAATTTTCTCCATCCAGGAGCAGTTTCATGTGGTTTGGCCCCTCCAAGTTTCCTGGACCCCTAGTATTTCAAAATAGTACACTTTTAAGAGACTAAGGTCTAAGTTACACGAATAAGCTAGCATTATCGCCTCATGCAGATCGAATTTCTGCAAAGGCTGCACATATATGTGATTTTATATCACATAATTTCTTCCTTCCGGAAATAAAGTTAAACCTGTACCGCATGTTTTGTTCTTCCTATCCTAGAATACTGCTGTCCCCTCGTTTGGGCTGATGAACGCCTCTGACCGCAGTAAGATTGAAAAAGTTTAGAGGGTTTTTACTCAAAGACTAATGTCTCTTCCTGGATCCAGTATTTCTTATATGGATAGATGCCACTAAGCAAACATTAAATTTCTCTGGGTTAAAAGACTCGAAGCCGGTCATTGCTTCCTGGTTCGCGTTAACTCTAGTCCGAATCTCCCACGAATTAACGTTCTCACTCCGGTAGATCTACCCTATGCCACTTGTAATTCCTCCATGATCATTTCACCACCCCTTAGTTCCACAACTAACCTTTCTCAGTTTTTGCCTCCAAATATGCTTTCATATGGAATAATCTTCCAATGGAAACTAGGTTATCGTCTACATTAGCTATTTTCAAAACCAAATTACGCAAGCATTTAACTTCGGAAGATGTAAAGTCCT
This sequence comes from Schistocephalus solidus, assembly GCA_017591395.1. Taxonomy (NCBI): domain Eukaryota; kingdom Metazoa; phylum Platyhelminthes; class Cestoda; order Diphyllobothriidea; family Diphyllobothriidae; genus Schistocephalus; species Schistocephalus solidus. The sequence continues at coordinate 13,157 of WEDG01002341.1, forward strand.
AATTTTCTGTTTCTTTCCCAAACTCGCAACTTTTGGATTTTGAAAATGGTCCTTCTGGTAGTTGAGGCAGTTCCATTGATATTATATTGGTTTCTAAAAATGTTCCCATCATCCTCCGCAGAGTCAATCTTCGCATTCACTTTTTTGTCCCCTTCTTTTAAACTAGCATCGCCAACTCTTGATAACCTTGCCTATTTCTTCCGATTTTTCAACCCTGACGATGGTCTCCGGGATCTGTTAATGCTCGTGGCGGGTTCTGATGTTTTTGCCTCTTTGATGAAGGACTATGTAGCCAGCAAGGTCACATCTCGGCGATGATCTCATGACCTCTACTGTCCAATTTTCGTTTTGACCCTGGTGTCCACCATGAGTTCCTCCTCTCTTACCTCCAATGGTGGTTACAAGCAGAAGCTCTGACTGCTATATTATCTCTCACATGACAAGGAACGTTCCGAACCCTCATTCGTTGTCAACAACATCACAATACTATCCCATTGCATTTTAACAATTCCATCAACTCTAGCTATTAATTTTTAGAGAAACAGTTGCACATTATCATCATATTCCCGATCGCAAACGACAAAAAACGGACCCGTGGCTAAATGGTGGAGCACTCAACTAAATTACCAAAGGTTGTGGGTTCGAATCCTGGGAAGTCCACACTTGTGATTGGGTATGAATGGCTTATGACGGCTTAATAGCCAGAAAAGGCCATTTTGGTCACACTTGTATTTTTCGGTTCCTCTTTATCAAAATATGCTACACGTCGCTATGCGACCACATGCGAGGACTCTAATGTGATCTCCGTGGCACAACGAAAGATGCGTGTCCTTTAAGCATGTCGGTGAGCCGCACATTATCATCATATTCCCGATCGCAATTGAATCAACAACACAATGGAAGATCGTTCGACTCAATTACAAAATTTCGTGGGTTAAAATCCTATGAACTCCAGACTTGTGGTTTGGCACGTTTGCGTGATGATGGATTATAAGCCCAAAATGGCCATTCTCGACTCCCTCTTATCTGACGGTTCCACTTTATCAACATATCTACACGTAGCTTTGGGATCGGCTGAGTGGCCTCTAAAGTGAGCTCCTTGAGCAGATCGGTGCGCTGCAAATTATCATCATATTTCCGTAAGTAAACGACAAAACAAAAGACCCGTGGACCAATAATAGAGCGCTCGACCCAATTACTAATGTTTGCGGGTTCGAATCTCTGGTGGTCCACACTTGTGATTGGATATGACTGACTGAATAGCTTTTATAAGCCAAAAATGGACATTCCGGTCTCACTTGTCTTTTGACGGCTCTACGTTATCAACATATGCTACTCGTCGCCATGCGACCGCCTGTGAGGGCTCTTAAGTAAGCTTCTGTGCACAACGAAACATACATGATACTTAAGCAAATTGGCACTTCACACATTACCATCATATTTCCGTTTGCAAATGACAAAACAAAAGACTAGTGGCCCCATAAGAGAGCGTTCAACCCGATTTCTAACGGTCGTTGATTCTAATCCCATGTGGACCACACTAAGGATTGGGTGTGCCTGGCTGATGACGGTTAATAAACCAGAAATCGCACATTTTTACCATTGTCTAGCGTTAAGCAAAACTTTTTCGATCATCATTCCTATGCGAAAAATGGCATACTATTTAATAACTGGTATATATTCTACGTATTGATAAGAAGAACGAGAGCGCTGTTCACTTTCTAGCATTGCAGTTTTCTTCTTACGAAAGCAATTAAGATGGCCTGAAAGGCTGAGTTCGAAGGCAGGAGGCGCATTCTAACTGGATAAATATTTTTGCGTAAATAAACAACTTCATTATATTGAAGTAGAAGTTTAACCGACTAGGCACGCTTTGTTTCTGTCCAAATATATAGACTAAATCTTATTATTTAAAAAAATAAAAAATAGATGAAATTGTTATAAAGCAGATGAATATTGCCAGCAATATTCGTCTACGTATTCTACTTCTAGCCGCTGTGCGGCTGCTGGCGGGGCTCGAGAGTGAGCCTCAGGGCAGAGCTAAACGAAGGATTTCCATTTTAGTTTGGTAAGCGTTCGTCAACTAATGCAAGGAAATCGGTATGGCTGCTCAAGCTCCTCGAGGTCCTTTTCATAGGAAGTCGGTCCATTGCCTTGAAACTACCTTAAAATAACAACTGCTTATCCGTGCTCGGCCAATATCAAGTTCAACGATTTTGCATCCCCAGCCAAATGACTCATTAACGAAACTTTAGTAACCCTCCTCTCACGTGCGACAGCTATCGTAAGACGGTTCGCGTCCCCCCTTCCGCCATGGGTTTCAGTCTGTCCATGAAACCTCTGTGTTACAAAACACTCTAGTGCGATAATTCTTACTCCCATTACTCATTTTGCCTCCTACGACGGGTTGGCGCAATCAATTTGAAAATTTACGAGTAAAACTTGATTTTCCGATGAGCTTTCTTTCTTCATGTTTATTTATATCCATAGCTAGAATTAATGCGTATGCTCGCATTCCACGTGGGTGTGTGCAAGAGGAAGAAGGTTCACTCTCCAGAATCTTGTCTTTATTAGACCGATAGTATGAACTGTTACGCAATTCATAGTTGGAGATAAATTCGGCTAAATAAAAATAGGTAGGAAATGAATAAATATGAATAATGACAAGATCAGGCGAACGAACAAACTTCTTCTTCAGATATAAACGAACAGCCGAGTTCCAGAAAACAGTTCAGAAAAAGAAGAAGACAAATAGAAAATTGCTTTAAAATAGCGTTATTTTCCTGACACATCGGATTATCTTTTTAATCTATCATCAGTGACAGTTACAGAAAAGGGTAATGAGACACAAGGTGCACAGTGTATATAGGTTTGCGGTTGTCAGGCCATCACAGGCCTGCTATAGTTGGCAGTCCTCATGTTCATCGCTGGTGTTTGTAGTTTATGCGACAATTGTTTTCGGTCCCTACCTGATTCTATAATTGCCGTTGTTTCATCCTTTTCCTTTCAATTTATTCACATAGGAGCTGCAAAATTCCCAGGAAAGGGATTCATAGTGAACATTTAAGCAACATATGTTTGCTTTTGGGGAATTCTCACAAGTCCAGTACATTTAGGTAGTTATACCATTAGTAAATACAGCAAAAATATTGGAGAAATCAAGTCAAATCTATCTTCTGAGGATAATAAGTGACAGTCAGTACCATCCAGTAAGATTATTATGGCGGGAGAGGGTAAGAACCAGTCACATCTGGAAGGGGCAAGGCGCTGAGATTTGCATGAAGATAACACATTAATTGACATTGAGTAACGGTGAATGCGACCCTGCCTGAAGTTCTTCTGTGATGCATGACTGACCTGCGTAATCTGATCGCAGCCGCTTCTTGTACGGCTGGCAAGCGCTGTCCACGTGGTTTTCAGCAGTTCGGCTTTCCAGGGGTCCAAACAGTGTTCGGAATTATTCATATGTCCGATGATGGCGCACTTAACCTCGTATTCTATACCTATGTATAGGGCTAGTCGAGAACCGTATCCCAACTCGGTTTTCTGGGACTGTCGATGGAACATTTTACTTGAGTTGCATTCTCAAGAGGTAACTTGGCGTGTCTTATTAAAAAAAACATTCGAAAATTAAGCCTTTGTTTTCCATTGTCGTTCGGTTGCAATAAATAGATCCAGATACCCGATCTCGCATAGCAATTTCTGCATCTTTTCAAATTGAATTTTGCTGAAATATTTGGAATTTTACTTTCAAAATAAAGCGTAGCTCTCTCTCTCTCCTCCTTGATTTAATCCGTTGAAAAACGTTTTCTAACTCCTTGTTTCTGACAGCAGACTATGTCAGGTTTCTTGTCACAGGGAAGTGAAACCCTATAGTTTGTATGCTACCCAGGCCAGCTTTTATTCTGATGGAAGCTTAGCTGAAGGCTACTGACAGGACTTGACTTCTGGTGTCAGAAAGGAGGAACGGACCAGCCATGTACCTCTTTACCATGAATGTGATTGACAAATGTGTTTTATTTGTAATGTTTAAGGGAGTGTTATATTGTTTTATCTTCTCAATATTTGCAATTACATTTTTTCACTTTAGAGCTTGGAGGGTCTTTTTTTATTTGGGTGTTTGACTCAAATGTAGCCAGCTTCTCCAGCCATGCACTAACTAATAGAGAAACAGAAGGCTGGCATATAGCAACTCCATTTATTCGGTATCCTGCTCTTCAAAAGGCATCTTTTTAACGGTTAATTTATCGCATTTCTCAGTTTTTACTTATGCTTTGTCGATGAAAGTTTGCACAGGTGAAAGATGCACAGGGGCATCTGTATTGGATGATACGACGTCTAGAAAAAAATACTCCATTCCAGTTAGATGGTGGTCCCTGACGCAGTCCACCCATTGCTCGATATCCTATTTGTGTGTGTTGCTAGGTGATATTCTATGCGTTTGACCTTCTCTAGGAGCTCTTCACTACCCCACGGTACGGTGAATTTCCGTTCTCTAAAATAGGACAAACTGACCTGTCACCCTTGCGAGGCCTTCGATCAAGCATACAGTCGAATGGCCTGCTAACCGACAGACCGGAATCCTTCGAGATCCGATTATTTATTCCAGTCGGTCAGCTGGACCTCGGCATCATTTGAACGACATTTCCACCCCCTGTTTTCAGGAATTACTTTCGGTATGACAGTTTCGACTGTTCTTTTATTAGACAGAATGATCTACTAAATACTTAAGGCCTCTTCCTTTATCTGGTTCGTATGCTGGTTTCATGCTTTTAATCCTAATATTTCTTTCCCCTTTTGACCTTTTCTTGTTTTAAAGTTAGGATTAAATGCCCATCCACCATATAAGAATTCGGAAAACCGGAGAATACTATGAAATTTTCCCAAATATTTGATAATAAGCAAACTGTAAGTTTGACCTTGATATGTACAAACATTCGAAACAACAAAGGAACTGACACTTAAACAGTCGATTACGTCAACGCCTAACGCAAAATTATGGCAGTATTTGTGTTTTAACTTATACGTGGTAACTGATTTTTCACCGAATTCCAAGAATTATTACTTGATTGAGGAGTAATCGCGTGTCATAGATGTGCCCGAACTAACGGACAATGCAGGGTTGATCTAACTTCGGTTAGATGTGCACACACGGGTACAACCAATTAGGTATAACCAGTTTTAAGTGGTTTGTGTGAAAAACTCCAAGAGCTTAAACGAGGTTCAAAAGTTCAGATAGCTAAACGTTAGTGCTACAGTTACCGATCTCCTGAAATGTTAACCAAAATTCGGAAATGCGTTGGTGATAAGGTAGGAGCACTTCACTAAAATTTTAATAGTAAATACCCTGTAGTCAAATAAAAAGATACTTAGGACCCTGCAAAATCTACACTCGTTAAATAACTGAATTCTAAAATCGTATGCAGTTTTGTAGGGATTTTTGATCTTCCTCTAAATCAAACTTTAATTTAGACAAATCCAAACAGAAGTATTCTTTTGTGCATTGATTTGATAAAAAGTCAGATCTTATTCATTTTTAGGCAAGTGAAAGACATATTTATGATTAAAAGTTTTCGTGTATTTCTGAATATTTTGAATCTAATCTGCCATTTCGTTTGCATTTTGGGTTTCAAGTATACAAACTATACGCTTTTTAGGGAAAAAATGATCCGAAAAGCATATTTTTGCAGGTTGTAAACCCTAAATGCAAGCGCAATGGCCGATTAGGCTCCAGAGTATTCGAAAATCGAAGAAACATTTCAAAAAAATATATACCTAAATTTACAGTAAGGAGACACTGCATAGGGCTCATGAGTGGATCTCAACGTTTTGACAGTCTAATCCTTTTTCTTCTGTCAAATCAGTAAACAAAAGACTATTTCGCGTATGGTTTCTATAAATCGTAACTGAATGTATAAGTGCATCGAAAATTAGTACAAAAGTGTCTATCGCCGAATTCGATCTTGGTAAAAAAACGCATATTCGAAAGTTGGCATCCTGAAATGTCTGAAGCACCATGAGATTACGTGATACTTGAGGAATTTGATCTACATTTCATGAGATCGTTCATTGCCTGTAACTGCCTGAGCCTTGGGCAGGGTTTGGGAAATCTGCCCGCATAGTACAAAAGAGGGAACATTGAACTAATAGACTATGATTCCAATTTGAAGTATTTACGTCCTACGCTGTAGGTATGTTGTGGAACATATTCGTTAGTGCCTGCAAACCTCAATACCTTTTTAAATTCGAGATTATCTGTTGCAACTCAAGTACGTCTGAGAGTGGGAAACAGGTCCATCCTTGCAATCAGCTCAAATCGAAAAAAAACAATTCTATTTTCAGGTACACAGAGGCTTGTGAAAATTACCACTTTATTCTACCTTCGAGTTGAAAAAATGTCGTGTTTGCCAGGTTTGATAGAGTGGCCGATCAATGGCGCATTTAACCGCTAATTTTTCTCGTTTATGCACTGACTTGGCTCTGATATGTACCAAAGAGCGGTCACAGTTATGTGTGGGAAGATACTTAATTGGTTGAGGGCCTAACTTATAAAAGAAGATAATCACATGTGATTAACCTAATTAACTACTGCTTTTGCCAGCGAATAAAAAAGGTATTAGGGCTATATTTACTCGAAGTCATAAGGCAGCCAGTCTGTCGTTGCGTATGTGATAAAATTCAGATTTTCGTTAAATGATTGAGTGAAGAACCGATTTTAATATTGATGAGGCCGCTACTTCACAGAAAAATATGCGCATAAACTCATCAAGCAATTACTTAAAAATTTGTCGCGCACCGCCAACTAAACATGGCCACATAAGTAAGGCCATCAAACGAGCTGTTAGAAAAAAATATATCCAAGTTAATTACCTTATGAAATAGTTTTGTCCTTTGACTGACTTAAGGAAATATTTTCTAGAACCGTTACAGAGGATAAACACTACTCGAGAAGTTCATGTAGCCCTTACTTATTTAGCACACAAATATACATACATATTGCATACTAAAACATCCGGAATGTGCAAATGTTAGGTCCTGTCCAGGAGATTCCGTTCCTTTTTAAGCATATAATTAGGTCCGTTTTTTCACATTTATATTGGTCAAAAAGATGGGAACTCCTGAAAATCATTTCGTGCTTTTTATGATGCCTTCCAAATACGGGCGTAATAGGACCCGTTTACAGAGAAATGTTAGAAATAACGGGAAGCTCTTGATCGGGACGTAAACAAAAATAAGATCTTTCGACTTAATGCACAGGGAATGGCCTGAAAACTGTAAGTTCTTTTACAAAATAGAAAATAATCATTGGATTTTGTTCAAAGGCAAAATTGTGACGGAATGTAAGTAGAAAATAAATGCTGGTTAGACCTACATAATGAAGAATTATTTAATAATTACCAAAATTTCTGAAGTTTACGTGGTAGGCCCTTAATTTGCCAAAGTGACGAAAAAAAGGAAACCGTAAACATCCCATGGATCAAAATGCTTCTTGCTCTGATCTTCTTGACCAACAGGTTAAAAATTCTCAGTATAGATTGGTTCCAATGAGGGAGACAATAAAACACAATAACTTGCTTTCCAGGTAGTAACGGTGCAATTTTCTTATTTTTTAACTACTAGAGAACAGTATTGGAAGTATGTGTAGTTTTGCTGGACACTTTCGACAATATTCACCTGATTGTTAGTCCAAATTATTGGTTGCCCTGATGATTAAAGAATTCTACAGGAATTCTGATTTACATAACTTATTTGTGGTTTTTCCACTGTATAACGAATTAGTTCGAATGAACTAACAGTAAAGTGCACTGTAAAGTTAAACATTACATTCCAAACTGTCTTCTTATTTGGAAACGAAACTGCCAAAGTAGTGCTAAATGTCAACATACCGATAAAAGGCGAAGAAGGCTTGAGAAACGTGGAATGGTAGATGTCTAAATTGGAGCACTTCCGGTAATTATAGTCGCTAGTCTTCCGTTTTTACCCCCGCGTCCCCTCCAGAGTGGTGGAGGAGAATTGAATCTAGGAATTCAAGCCGGTTTAACTACATATTGTCAGCTACATATTTTAGAATTGCCAAAACGGGTCACACTCAACAAACTCATGGATTTTAAACTTTACATGAAACTATCCAGCAAGCTGGGGATTTTGTGTTTAATTTTCTCTGTGCTCGAAATGCAAGAGCACGTAAATGTTATCGGCTATTCAACAGTCCTTGATGCATGTACTCGGTACGGGCTCTTATCAAACTGTCTGTTCTCTTTCCTGTGAATAATAACTGTAAGCATTACTAACTGGGCATGCTCACCTGCTGTTTGCTACGGGTTTGTAATTTGCACATGTCAGTGGGATCAAGACTGGCAACTTAGTTGGTAGAATATTTATTGTACTTTATCTGCCGAAAAATATTTTTCCACAACGGACTATAGAAATGTGATGCTTACGCAAATGGTCGCCTTCGCAATTAATCAATCCGCCGGCGTAGAGGTTTTCATTGGCTTCCAAACTTCATATATCCCGATTCTGGCATAGCAATTATTCCAGGTTTCGTTTATGGCATGCGAGTACAACCAATACTTTGGCCTAATTACTATTCCATTACAAAATGACCTATGCGAAAGCGGAATTTATTGTATTAAACAGTGTGTTTACCTTTGGCCACTTTCATTTCTCTGGTCATCAGATATAGCAGTGTTTACAATATAGCATGCCACTTATCGCAACTAGGCGAGCATAACAGTTTCAGACTGAAAACTATACTAATTTTTAACTCAATAAGTGAACTTTTAATTCGTTGAAAATTCAGTTCACGTTATACTTTACAAACTTCACAAAATGGTGAATCACTTCTGTTTATGTCCATATGATTTCTGACTGGGTTTTGTCATGGTTTTTCCCCAATTTTTCGTAGAAAAGCGTCACTAGGTGACGCGAGTTTCTTATTGCGTGATTTTCATAACATTTACTTTGTCGAGAGTACGTTAATTCAAGCGATTCCGTGTTTGCAGAAAAACAGTTAATTCATTTTTATAACCTTTTTTCAACATCCCAAATATTTCTCTATTTGTTTTCTTCCATAAAAAATACCATCATCTAGAGTATTCACCTGGATTTTTTTTAAATGCAAGAACCCGTTATTAATCAGTCAGTCCATCTTAATCTCGCGTACAAAACGATCTGAACGTCAGACCTAGTGCTTAACACAATATATTGCTGTAAAATCTTCTTGGGTTTTTCTTATCAACTTAAAGTGCCTGGCGTAAAAGTCATAGAGTACTGGTTTGGGCGCATTCTTAAAAGAGTTTGGCGAAAATGCAGTCGTCTATTGGTGAAGACAACACTAAAAGTCAGCTCCCGATTGAATATGCAACATTCTAAGGTAAAAACATTGATTTGAGCATCGAAACTAATAAAACCCACGTCCAGTTGCAACAAAGCATTACCAAAAAAGAATGGATAGAATGAAATGGCCATTTCTGGCTTATTAGCCTTCATCAGCCAACCATACGCACTTCCAGGTAGTGTAACTCCTGGGGTCAGCACACATGACCTATTTCTTAGAAGTCTTAATTCTGTGTCAGTGTCTATGATACTAGTCGCTGTGCGGCTGCTAACGGGGCTCGAGATAGAGAGTTTTAAGTCGCAACGGGACAGCTATGTCCCATAACACGATCGGAGATTGCCCCATAAGCACATCAATCTACTGCGCAAAAGGCCAAACAGGGCATATCGATTGACCAAAGCTATGTAAAAACGAATGGAACCTTTTCAGTTTAAACCGGTTATTGACTAAACGATTTATTCGTAGGGCATCTTCCTTGTTAGGCAGTGAGTAAACTAGTTAGTGTGCGTGTTTTTCATGAGTAATTTTGGATTTTTGCAGGAATTATATGTACAAAAGCCTCAAAGTTATAAGATATTGACACGTATTTATGTATGCGCATATTGTGTTAATGCGGGAAAAGGAAATAAACGTTAATAAACCACTGCTCTTTCTGTCACGTGCGGTTGTACCTTAGGTGCTATGTCGGAAACATATTCTTTGGTCCTAGGATTTTATAAAACAATACATTTTACCTTGAAGGTTACTTGCTACTTGCAAGAGAAAAGTACTTTTGAGTGCGTTTTCTCCATTTTCAAATGCTTGTATAAATATAATGTACAGGCGTAGAAAAAAACGAAAAAGAAAAGAATTCCGCACATTTTCGTGGACGACTATGTCTTCCCAATTTTATAACGATTTATTTGGCTTCATAATGTTTAACAGTATCCGTGTATTTTAAAAAGCAAATTATGTGTTTATTACGTCGTAACTTCAAAATAGTTTTTACTGATGCAAACTCACATAATTCAGCCTGTTCCTTTAAGGTAATATTTGCCTGAAAGTGAAAAAAGGTGATATATTACTCAATCTTAAAATGCCATTGTAAGGTTTCTTTACATCTTACTGAGCAAAGCCAAACTCACAAAGTGGACCTTACTTTTTACTCCAAGTAGGCTGGTCCATAGCTCTGTGCAGGAGAGAAATTCTTGCGGAATTTGCAACTATTATTTTCTATCGTTGTGCTTCATGCAGTTGGCCTGCGGCCCAGCGTGAAATATTTAATTCACTTGATTCACAATCACCATTTCTCATCTCAGTTCTCTAGGTCCAAACAAACTACGATCATTCTTATCCCAAAGTATTAACTCCACCTGAGGTAGATATAGACATTTTTAAACAAAAGTATACCTTACCGAGGACAACTAGTCAAATATATACATATTTCTTTAACATGCCACCCGTTTCATAAAAGCGTTAAATGCACATAGAAGTAAAACTTCATATAAAAGTTTTCTGACATTGATAGAGACAAAACTTGCATCTCCAAAGGACGTTTATAGGACTTCAAGCTTGGAAGAAAATCTGCGAAATGCGCAGTTATGGTCCACTGAAAAGCTGCCCTGTTGCTCACAACAAGCAGTAAGTTATATGAAAATCATTTGAAAGTCCTCCAACAGTGGTATTAAATGTGATAATATTAGACTGCTTAATTAATCAGGCAAGTGTCTCAAAAGTGAAATATGGATGCCATGGCTGAGGACCTGGTGGATGTTTGCTCACCGATCGGACACAGGACCCGCTTGTTCCATTCTGCCTTAAGAAGCTCACTCTCGAACAATGCCAGCAGCTACAGAGCGGCTTGTGTTTTTGGCTAAAGAATATTAGCAGCAAAGACAAAGAAAACTAAAAGGGTAATTACGGGCTTATTAGCCGTTAGAAGCCAGCTATACCCAACCCCAGGTGATGCAACACTGAAGGATCGATCCCGCGACCCGGTGCTGAGAATTCCAACGCTCTACCTACTGCGTCACGAGCTCGATGTCTTGTCTATTTAGATTTGCAATATTAAAAATGGTAGATGGGCACTCACCGATCGGTTACAGGACTCGCTCCTTCCGTTCTGCCTTTTGGCTCACGCTTGACTCCCGCCAACAGCCAAACAGCATATATTAGTATAGAAAGAAAAACATTACCGAAAAATGGAAAGTGGTTAGAGCGTTGGATTTCTAATCAATACGTCGACAGTTCTCGCACCTGGTGGAGCAACACTCTAGGTTAGGGTATGACTGGCTGAGGATGGCCAATAAGCCGTAAATGGCCATTCCAGTCAGCCTTACCTTTAGGCAGTAACTTGCTTCTGCCTAAAGAGATGATGTTAACGATACACGACAGTAATGAATAACTTTTTACATCATCTGAAACTAATTTGATAGCAGGACAAATTTTGTCAGATGGCCTTTTTTTCCAGTCATGTGGAAAAAGTACACTTTTGAAAACAATACAACTTATATTTTGCGTCTAGACTAGGGAACGATTTGCAGAAGAATGTTGTCCATGGTTTTTAAGGTTACTTAGGGATAATTCGAAACGGAGCAGGTAGTAGCTGGTTTCAAAATTGATTTACTTGACAATAGTTTTGAATTAAGTACGTGTGTGTAGTGCAGTGGTTATAGGCTCTGTGCATCTTCTCACTGAAATTACGTGCCTGTTTAAATGAAGGAATTTTTTTGGAAGGGATGCAAATATGTTGATTTTAGTAGCTCACTAAAAATTTTGTTTTTACTGTTCGACACCTTTCAGTTTTGCAAAGGTTTTTAATGCTGCTTAAAATAATGTGATGTGATTTATTTCCGTTAAATTTCGTGTGCACTTTTAATTTGCTTCAGAAAGGGTGAGCTTTTACTGGTTACGAAATTTACGATAAATGGCAATCATTGGTTGTGTTTTAAAAGGCTCCGATTTCAGTTTACTGGCATAAACCACGAAAGTTTTTAGATGAAAAGTTTAAGGAAGACAATTTTCCACGAAATGGTTCAGAAACGTTTTAGGTGGTATTCGCTGCCTTACAAAATAGATCAGTTGTGTTCCTTGCGAAGATCAAGAATGCTTCGAACACGGGCAGCTTTCGAGTTATATTTTTACAATTAAATAGAAACAATATCAATAAAGAGCCACCAGCCGTAATAAATCGATTGACTTGGGATTATTATTTCTTATAATTGGTTTGATGCTTAACTTGAAAAGGCTTTTCCATCCAGAAGTTTTCTGAATGCATTTTTGCTTACAGTGTAATTGTTAGCAGTACATAATCTACTTGCACTACTTGCGGCTTCAAAAATAGTGGCAAATGCTTCATTCATCTAAAGGTTTAATCGTTTTTTGATACTTACTCTACCTACCTGCACTGTGGACCGATATATTTATGGCTTTTTATCAACTTCGCGTAGACCATATCTGACATTTCACAAGACGTCAGCATATTGTGCACTTGCCATATTGCTGGCGGCCTAGTTTCATTAATTCGATAAAACATTAACTGAAAAAGCACCAACGGTTGCTGTGAAACAGGTTTTTTGATTTATTGCGTTCTTGAATGCCGAAGCAAGGCATATGCCTTGTTCCCCAAGCTCTTGAGTGTAGGCATTAATGTGGAGTAGTTTCCATGATTAAATGCTAAGTTTAATTAGCACACTGGCATGAGATGTTCATATTGATGCAATACAGAAGAATAGTGGACAGATGGAGAATTCACCATAGTCATCGGCGTTTTTTGGGGGCATACAACATCCAGGACCATGAAAATACAGTTAAATGTGTGTTGCAGACTTTCAGGTCATATCAGCTGCATGCTCTTGTGGTTAGGAAGTGGTCGCGCAAATTGGCAGTCATCGGGCTGTCAGTGATAAGCTCTTGAAGGGGAGGTTGCATCAATATCCGTGTTCCGGGACTCAAACCACTCATTCTGACATGGTTTCCACCTGTAACATACCTCTAGGATGCGAAAAAGGGCGTGGAACGGTCAGTTACGAGTTCAAAAAATCCCACAAAATTATAAGGGCAAGATCCGGGGCTCACGGCACTGTCCCTATTACTGTTTATGTTGAATTTCAGCGAGTACAGATCTGAATACTTAAATTGTCGCATTTATTCACTTACAAATGTACACAAGTATCTTTACCTGCTACAACAGTGACCTCGATAGTTACAGTATGTGCTATCTCATGAAATGATAGTTGAAATTCGGAACCGTGTTTTTGTTTTGAAAAGCTTATTTAGATAGATCTGCATTAGCAGACAGCAGAAGGCCATGATACATAAATCTCGTCAGGGTACCGGCTTCTAAATGAGTTTCTTTCCAGTGACCTGAAAATAATACTCTCGGTTATAAATCACCCCTCCACTTTTATGGATTTTCCCTATATTTTCCTTTTTTCTTATACATTTAAATATATATAATGGAAAACACGCAGGAAAATAGTTTTTCTTGTAACCATTTGGCAGTAAATTACGTATTATCCTTTTTCATATTTATACGTTAATACTGGGGATCATGCAGTATTAAAAGTTTCCAAATAACAGATTTTAAGACCATGTTATGTTCATTAATGAAACATATAATCTCTTAATATATTAATGCTGCTCATAAAATAAATCAAATATCCCACGTCATTACAAAATTTTCCGCAGTCGGTCATAAGCCTTTCAGAACGCATTCTTGGAGGTTGGCAGTCCGACTTATTGTCTGTGTCCCACAGGCCGAAAACGTCTGCCTTATACGGAATGTATACAACACGTAGGTTGGAAACCCTTAATGAAAATACAATGACAGATCAGTTTAAAAAATAATTCTGCAAATTAAATTGGATTTTTAACCGCAATATTTCCTTTCTTTATGCCTCAAGTCTGAGGAAACTGTACACCGCTACCAAGCGATTACAAGACACCATATTTTCATGCGTGTTTTCTATAAAATATATTTCAGCTTATAAATGTGTCTAAAATAAATGGGGAAAACTCGTACTTGTTAAGTAGTCATTTAGTAAAGAGTGTAGTTTTTGCAGGCCGGTGGAAAGAAACTCGTTTTAAAATTGGCATCTTAATGTGACTGAAATATCTTGGGATGATGCTGCACAACAGCGCATCTTATGTACTCCTTTCAAAGTGAAATCAAATTTCAGAATTTCGGTGAATATTGCAGGAGAGAGCGCATCAACTGTAGAGTCGCGAGGGTGCCCGTCTCTACCATGAACGTCCCATCTAGAACCCTCGCGACGACGAGCAGGTCAGAAGTTCAACTGATAAAGGCCATGCAACAGGAGCTACTTCGGCTACTTCCCCGCTGAGACAGAGGCCAAGCCTTAGTGACCAAAGTCGGGAATATAAATAACCCATTCCTTCTTCAACTGATGGTTGATCGATGATCGCAACCCTCACGTCAGCTGGCATAAATACGCGTCCCTTGTACGGGCAAGCCTAAAAAAGGTCCTGATGTCAGGTTTGCACTAGTCCGGGGGTAAACGCAGTGGGAAGGCCTCAGTAGTTGTCCAAATAGGCGAGTCACCGATTAGGTGGCAATTATTTTTAAATCGTGTCAAACGTAGATGCTACCTTTAATTTTCACCTTTAAAATCAAGCTCGATCCACACTAATCGCTCAGGGATGTTAAGTCGCCGCGAACCACTCCTGGAACTCAGGGGAGCTTGTCTCGCCTTTGCGTATTTAAATTCATCTTTATCAAGTGGGTGCTCTGCCATCATTCCGCAGAGGCAAAATTGGATTCTAGCGTTCTGGCAGTCAGTGGAGTTGTGATCTGAAGCACTCAGTCTGTAACGACTGGTTTTTTCGCGATTTTACGCTAAGTGAACGAAGCTCATCTCAGACCACTGGACTGGTTAGTGAACGGATGCGCTACAGAATAGAGGCAATTGCTCATCTTGACATTTAACTGGCACCCAACTGTTTTCAATAACTTCCCGAAGCTGGGCTTCGTTCAGCGGCTGCACACATTCTTCCAGCGGTTTAAAGCAAATGAGCGTGCCGTTGTGCTCGTGTTGGGTCCACAGCCGGTGGCTCACAAACTAACCCTCTTCCTCCTTCCCACGTGCCACCACAAACCGAAAGGTCCTGCAGCAAGGGTGACATGTACTGCCGTAGGTGGTCCGGACTAATTCGGGTTGTCTTCGCATCGTGCAAACGTTGTGACCCATTGTGGAACTTGGCAGTTTCGAGGAATGAAGAAACAAGGCCATTGGAGGAAAGAGCTGCTTACTACTCATGAGGAAAGATGCTGGAAAAGGTGCCTAAACATATGCTGGATAGAGGAGCGACGACAAAAAATTGCAACCAATCATGACCCTGACTACCGGATGAGAGTGGAGAAACAAAAATTCACTCGAGTACTGCGCAGTTAGTCCACAAACTGGGTCTAGCAGATGGATCATAAGCACGGAATTGAAAAAAAGTTCATCAGTGCCCCGTAATCTGTCATTCTTTGTCGTTGCAGACTGGGGATTTATTCAAACCGGAATTTGCGTATACTGATGTATGGGCTTCTTGAAGCAAACAAACTCCGTATACTGGCAAAGGTCACGATCAGGCAACCAATCACCAGGCCGAAGTCGGTCCAGTTATAATTGCAGAGGAGAGACAATAGAAATACGGGTAGATTGAAACGGTCTGTTTCAGGCTTATTCTGCCTTCATTCAGCCATTTATAACCCTGGCTACCACTTGGGACTGGAAACATAAGCATGCTCTCGAGTACGGTGCAGTTAGTCCACACACTGGGTCTAGCAGATGGGTCATAAGCACTGCATCGAAACGAAGTTCATCTGTGTCTCACCACCTGTCATCCTTAGTCGCTGTAGATCAGCCATTTATTTAAGCAGGAGTGAGCGTGCATAGACCCATTGACTTCCAGTAGCAAATAAGCCCCGAATGAGTGGCAGAGATCACTAACTGACCGACAATTACAAGGCCAAAGTCAGTCAAGTTAGAATTTCAGGAAAAAGGGACGACGTAAAATGCGAAAAGATTGATACATTCTGTGCGCGTTTGTTTTATCACTCCAACGGAGCTTTTTCCTTCGAGGAGCCAAGAGGTCGGTGCACTCCCTTCCCGATTGAATGCTGGATAGTCCGGCCGTCCGTAAGGTGTTACTGGGTCGTACATTCAAGAACGTCCTCAAAACAATATATTTTAAGACTCAAACTCCACTCCGTGCCTCCCCACAGACAGTCTGAATGACGTTGCTCAATCCCTCGCGTGGAGCCGTTACATACAGCCGTTTCAGGTCTTCTGATTTCAGCTTTGAACTTTTCAAAAATAATCATGTATGGGTTTTTTTGAAACACGGAACAAGAAATCCCATAAATACAGGCAATTATGCGTCAAACGTCATGGGGATGAGCGTGCGGGTTACGTTTAGGCATGGGAGTAAGGCATAAGTTAAGTTTAGGGTTTTTTCCCGTGAACAGACACCTTTCTTGGAAATTAACAGAGGATCACCTGTATTTCTCGGGGGATTTCCTTACAGTTTGTCTTACAGATTTGTTTCTTGTACGGCTTTTGCAGCAACATTCGTGTCGTTTTTTATCTTGGGATTGATTATGCTCTAGCACGTTTTATAATGTGTCTGGAAAATGGCAGGTTTACTGCCTACAAATGGTTTTAAAATAAGTTGTAATGCGACCGCCGTTCATGTTTTGTATTTCAAAGAGGTGTTCGCTCTGTTCGAACTTTTTAAGTCTCCAGAGTTAAGATATCTCTCTTTCTCTGAAAGTAGTTAGGTTTCATAATAACTTGTGCTCTCTGATTATTTTAAGTTCTTTAGCCCAATATGAGTGCAGACAGTGTCAATTACGTGAGGATATTTGAGCAAGATGGCAAAGCCTGATGAAACTATTTGATGCTTGCACCCTGCAAATGGACATTACTATCTTTGTTGAAGAACTAAGGTGGTTTGCATCCAAAGATGGTGTACTAAAGATTTATAAGTAAACTCGATTTTTCGAAGAGTATTTTCTTTTAATTACTATATATCTTAACAATTTATTTACTTTGGTAAGACCATATTTAAAAAAAATGTGCTTTTCAGTCTCGGTTGAATGGTTTGAGGGAAGTATTATTTTAAAATATCTTGAACCGTCCCTTGAAAAGGGTTTCTAAATTCAGCATTTTGTTTTTGCAAAAGACATTCACTTCATGTGTGTCATGGGTACGAGTCAGGTTTGAAAAGCACAAAAGCTCCTTTGTCAAATATATTAAGAATTTGTCTAAAACTAATGACTTTATTCAATTACCCCTCCCCTCAAACCGCACCTACCACGCTAATCTGTGACACAAGTTAACACGCCATTTTATGGAACTAAATAGTTATCATATTCGACTACGAAAGACACGGGAAAAGCCGTGTAGACAGGAATCGTTTAGTTACAAAAAAAGGTCAGACTGCCAAGTCCATTTATTCAACTGTGTGTTTTATTTTCTGCACGGTCTGTAGGTTCCAAACGCAGAATGATGTGTCATCTTGAAGCACAAATACTATCAAAAAACCTCGGCACGAGTGTTGCACCACTACGGGGCGCAAGCTGCTAGGGGTTCGACTATACGGCGTGTCCTATACTGGGACAGGGGTGCGCATATTCGTTTCCATTCGTCAGAATGCTGAGTTCATGTGTTTGCCTGTGTATTTTGTTTCGTACATGCAAATGCCCAATTCAATATTCCTCCTGCCCGTAGATGACTTCAGTACTGCAGTGCTCTACTTTCTGAGAGCACCATGGCATCTTTTTCATTGTGGAGACATAGGTCTGGCAGATTTAAACTAATTTTTTTCTGTTATCATAGTGTCTGTCTTCAGAACTTGGTGATATTTGATGGGCACTCTAAAAGATATTTTCCTACTCTTCCCTCATCTCATAGATTCTGCACTAAATGTGGATGTGAAGTAAATAAGTCAAAATGTTAAGCTTGCAATGTAACTGGAAACTACGAGATAAAGCTGAGAACCTTTAGAGATGAACTTTGCCAGCAAAGACAAGGGAGCCTGGAATGGCAATTTTCGACTCATTAGCCGTCATCTGGCAAAGATCACCTGCCTATAATACTAGCCACTTTGTGGTTGCTGGCGGGGCTTATGCCTTAGCCCGAAGGGGACGAGTGAGTCGCGCAACCGATCGGCGAGTGTTCATCGAAGAATGTCAGTATTCCCGATGTAGGCCCGCAAAACAACGTGTCCGGGGCTCAGTGCTTAGAGCGTTGGACTTCTAGTCAATATGTCATGGCTTCGAGCTTCGAGTGATGCAGTGCCTGGGGCTGGGTATGACTCCCTGATGACGGCTAATGTGCCAGAAATGGCAATTCTAGTTTCCCTTATCTTTACCGGCATAGTTCAGCTGCTAGCCAATGTGCGGCTGGTGGCTGGCCTCGAGAGTGAGCCCTAGGGCAGAACGAGACGAGTCAGTCTCGTAAGCGATCGGTGAACGTTCGTCAACTGAGAACGTTGACAGAATCGACGAGCCGATCTCCTGAGGCAGTTGCGGGCAGATTAACTGCGTTGAAGGAGCAGAAGGCTACGAATGAGGATATTCAAAGAGGCCTCACCAAGTTGCAGTTCATTTACCGGGTTCCGGCCTCCCCTTTCTCAAGCCCGTGAGATCTGAAACGTCCTTGCATAGCTCGGCACACCCAGTAGGGACCAGGCTGCGAAGTACCGTTTAGTTGCCTCAATCGCTGCTGCCGCGCGCCCTACCTCTCCTGACCATCCGCCCATCGTCTGGTCATCGGAGCCTGTTGTGTGAGAGATAGCAAAGTGCGGTAATTACAGCGAAATTTTGCCTTTTTATGAACGAGTTCACGCGCAAGTCAACGTGCCTGACCCCACCCTGCTCAAGTGCAAGCGGTGAGCGTCGGTGGTACTGCTCGTCCGGTTCTTATGTTTGACGGAGCCAAACTTTGCGCTAAAGGGCAACCTCCGCCTGAATCGTGGGGTGGCTTTTGGTGATGACTTGTATGGCCACTTAAACAGGACGCGGGAATAAGAAAGCCCCACTCACATAAGATCGGTGACTATCCGATAAATTTCAGGGAGAGTAAATATTCCCGCGTCCTAGCGCTAACACTAAGCCTAACAGAAAACTCAAATTTAACCTTAATCATAGCACTTACCCTACCCAATCTTAAACCCCTTCAATTAGCACAAACCCAAATCCTAAATCTGTCCCTAACCCTAACCATAAACTTAACCTAACTCTTCACCTTAATCCTCAACCTAACTTCTCCTTAATTCGGTACAAAGCCGTATGTATTGTGGGGGTCAGGTACTTACGTCCTGTTTAGTCGGCAATACAAGTCATCCTTACCATGTTTTTAAATTGCAAATAAGCAGGAAAGTTTCACCCTAGTGCCTAGAGAGGTAGGCTCTATTTTGAAAGTATATTTCCAACGTTTTCAGCAAAAAGAGTCCTCCATTCACCGTGAATAAGATTGCACACACAAACCACATAACACCGCAAGATCACAAACGGATGGTCGACATCATGAAGCATCGTCCTTAAATGCGTCTCAAAATGTAGATCAAATTGGACTTCCGTCAAAACGATACCAGCGTCATGCGCTGATTACCTCATTATTGTAGTTCAAATAAACAAGTAAGAATAAAATTCGTTTTTATAATGGACGAGATAATCCAACCGGTATACTTTTAGAATTTACCGATGAATGCAGAGAAGAATAAAAATGACGATTCAATTTCAAAATCCCGCATTGTCAGTAAAACTTCAGAATTCCTGATTTCTAGTCCGCATGCAATTGGGGAGTTGAGCTGAAGATCCTAAGCGCCAGCACAAGACGGAATAACTAGATTAAAGGACGACAGCTTCATGTGACTCAATCATCATCAGCAGTCTAGCAACAAGCCCACCAGCATTACCGTCTACATTTCGAGCCAAACTTTTGTCATCGCAGGGCAATTTGCCACACGTAGAATGCATTGGTGAACCGTTTCTCTAGGGGGCAGGAATGGCGAGTCATCTCACCGAATAATTATTGCGCCACCCGCCAACACTCGAGGTGAAACACCAGCCAATGACGACGCTGATGCGGGAGACCAAGCGAATATCGCACCCAGGACAGTCATCTACGTTGAAAATTAGAGCTGCTTACAACATCTGCGTCCTAAAACTGTCATACTGGTTGTCCTTATCTGCTGCCACGACGAATGACGATTTATTCGACTGTAAATCTGCAACGTCTGGAGCCTAGACTGCTTGCTCAATCGGTTGAGGCCTTTTTTCGTCAACAGTTTCCTGAAAATATCCCTACGGTGCATTGAGGCAAAGCTTCGACGAATAAGTTTTATGAAAGCTGACCCTGAGGCTCCCCAAACTTCAAGCACTTTCAAGCCTCGTTTTTGGTTGAGGGATGGTGGACAGGGACTCCCTCACACAGCCCATAGACGTTGAAGGTCAAGGACAGATCAGTGGAAAATTGTTTACTCTTTCTCCTCAATTTGTTCATTTAGATGAAATAAAAAGGAGGCAAGGTTTTCTTGGGAATTAAATTCTCACTGCACCTTTTAATTAACTAGGGATATTCGTTGTAGTTTTGTTGCTGCCCTGTGGAAGGCAACCCTCAAATCTACTCACTGCTGTGACCTCCATATTATCGCTTCTCGTCCTCCTTAATTTCGGTTAAAAACAATTTTTTCTCTAATGCGGTGGTATGCCCAGAAGGCGAGGGTGCTTACCTGAGCCCCGAATCACTGGGAATGTTTATTTGCTCGTTTGTTTAACATCCGGGCTGTGTCAATGTGTCGAAAGAAATGCTACGCTCTCACGGGCCAACATCTCGCCTACTGGTCCATTAATCATGCTGATTTATAATTGTTGCCCTTCAAGCATCCGCCATGTAGAGCCTTTTTTTAATTCTGACCAGATCGACGTAAACAAGGGTAGAGCTGAGAGCGGGAGGGAGCGGTACGTGGGGGTGGAACCAGGATATCCAGCAATATCTGTCCCCTCCACACGTCCGCCATTACCCCAGTTTTCCCCACCTCTCATTCATCTAACGAGGTCTCTCCCTCTCTCTCCTGGGTGGTGGCAGATCCCGCTGTGGAGGAATAAAGAGGAAACAGAGGCGGACATGGACAGACAGTGGAGGCGGGGTGGAAACAGCTGGCTGACAGCAATAACAAAGGCAGAACCAGCGACAACCTATTGTTAACAATACGTGCGTACCTTTGTTCCTCGGTCGGCGTTTTTCGTGGTGGGCGCGAGGGCGTGTGCGGGGCATTGGGAAAGACGTTGCCAGTTTGGTGATGGTCAAAGACCTGAAGCCCTGTCTTCGATAGTTGTGGTACGAAGCTGAAAATGATGGCACTTAGAACCAAACATACCCCTACGTGAGTGGTATTACTGAGGGCGGCAGAGCGCTTGAAGGACAGTCTTTTAAAATTTGAAAAACTGTTGCAGAGCACTAGCACCAAGACTCTGTGTAAAAACGCGTTTAAATGAGAAAAACTTTTGCTTATAATGGCATGTTCGAGGATCGGTTGCATCCGATTGGAAGTAAAATGAGAGGGAATGCGCAATCTCTACAGTGCAACCCCCTTTTTAATTAAAGTCAAGATTGACCTTTGCGGCTGTTTATAAGGCTCAACTGTGACGGTGTAGTCAGGCCTAATTAAGAGAAAATTGAAAAACCACTAATACAATAGGCAGAATTCTCAAGCCCTTTGTGTAGGGACTTGATTTATTTAACTCGTTGTTACAATGACGAAACTAAAAACAAATGGGTGAATTGAAAATGCAGACGAATAACAATGTCTGAAAAAACTACCCGTGAATACACCGCTTGCAAAAAGCTCATGATACATTTTGTCCGTTGAAAGCAACGACTTGCATTGTGTGTCCCACAGAGTGAGCATAACGCTGATGACTTGTGAATGAATTATTTTATGGTGAGCCAGAATTCACGGCATCTGCGACAGTTGCAAGACAATCTCAAAACGGCATAGTGGCCAACAAGACTACACCCTCCTTTTCGCTCGCCCTATAGGCGATGCGCATCTCACACTTGTGACAGTGTTATATAGGTTACTTTAAGAAGGACGACATCGCGTTGAACTTTCTGTCCTTCAGTTCCTCCAAAATGCTCTCATTGGCATCATGTAATAGCGTAAGCCAACAAATGTTTCAGCTGCGCCACTAAGCGAATTATGAGAAACTCAAGATCATTAAATGTGGCATTGAAAAATTCATTGATGGGTCATGAGGATGCATTTCTCACATTATCTTTTTTCTCTTACGCTTGACACTGGTAACTTGTGGTGCCTAGGATGATGGAGAAAATTTTAAAGAAAAAATATTTTATTAAGCATTTTTTCAATTCTGGGACGTCAAATTTTTACGACGGGTGCCCATATTACTAACAGTGAAATTCAACCGACAGGTAGCTACTTAGTCCTTGCCGATATAAAAGTCCCTGACTTCAAAAGATACAATTATTTTTGGAATGGACTACGCATGACCTGTGTTTATTAAATTTTAATTTCCATTACAACTAGAATAGCGTATTTGATGCTAAATATGATCCACATTACAACCAGGATTGTACTAGGTAACGTTTCCAGGTAAAACACCTGTGCCACACGTGGAAGTTTTAAATGGGCCTCAGGGGTATGCATATCAAATGTTGGACGTTAACCATGTAGTGGCATTCATAAAATATTTACTGAGTTTCCATTGTGCTCCACAGAGAAGTATCTGGTTAATTTTTAATGATACCGGATGCCACAAAAGCAAAAATCCAAGGTATACTGGTAGGTTTTATAATGATGTAGACAACAAAATCGGTGAGTTTCTGCCATCTGGGCAGCCCAGACAGTTTCCTTTAAATTGTCAAGTTCAGCCCTGCCCTGCTTCAGGCTGATTAATGTTTCAATAAACAAACAGAGCAATTGATTGGACACAAAAAGGAAATGCTTAAGTTGGCTCCCATGATGACATACACCATGATCTGATGCTACCAAAAACATATCTGCACAATCTAACGTCACCTTATTTTGTCATTATCTGCCCGAAGCAAGCTGTCAGGATATTTTTTGAAAAATGGATATTTTAGTATTCTCGCGGCAGTTTGTGCATAACATTTTTTTGTCATTATTTACTCCACTGTTCCCAGGTAATTGGGTTGTATACACCCGGACCAGAAGCTTGCTCCCTGAAAATACAGGTAGGTTGGCCAATGGGTCAAAATAAGTTTTCGTTAGAACTGTTTTTTATAACTTAAGGGCAATTATTTCTGTTACAAAACGATTTTAGATCTTGCATGGATGATTTGCCGCCCAAAACCTATTCCCAGCCCGGTTTTCAGCCCATTACAAAGTCCCCTAATAAAATCAGTTTGGCCGCCGTCATGCCTGCATGCAAAAGTTTATAGAAGATCCTATCGTGGAAGCGTCAAATAATTACTGGCTTTAAAAGTATGGTGTGTGCACTTTCTATGCATCGTATGCATAATCTCTAGCCGAGGAAAGGCCACCCAACAGCTAAGCAGTCGTTTAGTCAGGCAATGAAAACAGGGAAGGTAATTTGAGTAAAAACATGAGCATGTGTTGTACAAACTAACAGTCCACTCCGGTTCCTCTCCCGAAAGACAGCACAGACAGTCGATGTGAAGAGATGATGACCTACCCGGAAGCGTGGGTGACGTAAGCATGAAAAAGGAGGTACATTTACAGAAATGTCATATCTTTTCTAAACCAACCATGATGCATCAACCAAAATACTCAATTAAAATCGAAGATATTCAAGTCAACATCAAGAGAAAGTAACTATTTGAAATAATTGTAAGTTGGTTGGAAAGAAAAATCAGACTTAAAAGCTGGAAATGCTGAAAACGTACAAATTTGCGTAAAAATGTGTAAACTCCAGGTTTAATCCTCTCAAATCAATAAACTCAGAAAGTAAAACTGCATAATAGCAAAAATCTTTTAAGACATTTTGCATAGTTTATATTTAACTATTTGCGAAGACGGCGTAAAGTTACGTATGGCAGTTGACTAACTGCTAAACGTCGACATATCGATTTCAAATGGTCCTCGGAAATTTTCTGTATATTTTGCCTATTTGCCCTATCCGAGATGCGATTGCCTAAGGTGAATACAATTTCAAGTGATTTTATTAATATGGACATCATAGAAACAAACGATTTCATATTGAGAGGTCGGTCCGTGAAAGAGATCCTTAAAAAGAGTTTATGGATACAGCGGCAAGCATAACATGTTCTCTGTATCAAGAGTGCATTTCAGTAAAATATTAATTTTCTAAAAGTTCATTTTGTAAAGTTCAATTAGAGGGCTATTTTCCGTTTAAGTGAATACGTTTGGGTTTTACAGTAATTGCATATAAAGATAGGTACGCCACTGTGAGTTTATCCAATACTTCAAAATAAAAAATTTCTTACAGACATTTGAAGACTTAGTACTATTTCGGTGCTCGTTGTCAGGCAGATAACCATTTGGGCCATATCTGAGGACTCACTAAAACACGAAAAGTAATGGCTGAAAAAGTGAACCTTCAATAAAATATTTAACAACGAATATGCTCTTGATCAAAAAAAGTTTCTAAAAGGCTTACTCTTTAACATTTCAACCTGAGATAATACTGCGATAAAGAATGTCCAGGCGTTTTATTTTATGAAGCCAAGAAAAATTTGGAACGTTCAGCTGCCTTTTTCTCTTCGTTAAAGAATGATAATTTCTTGCTGCAAACGGAAGACAAAAATAGAGTTTATAAGATATTATTGCTTGCTCTCCCATTATTAGTAAATGCAAATATTGGCTGCTGCTAAGAGTGCTAATTACTGGACCAGTCTGTTTCTAAAGTGCCTATTATCAGTAACTTTACCACAAAAAAATCATCTTAGCATCTCACGTGGAGATGACTCTAATCGCGCTTTGTTGTAGAACATTCACCAATTCTAAGAAAATAGGTGCCTTAAATCACACTTATTTGCAAAGCTGAGCCATTAAATTTGAAAAATCATCTAGTTTTCTGAAGACAAAGTGCGTTTTCAATGTTCACTTCAAAGAGAGGATGGCCTACCCGAAAGTATGGTTGACGTAAAGCATGAAATAGGAGGTAAATTTACCGAAATCTCACATCTTTTCCTAACCAACGCATGAGACCTCACCTGGTGCAGGTCTCCAGGGGAGATCAATATTCCATCGTACAAAAAACATATAAATTCCTACACCTAGTCTAGGACAGATATCAACGTAGAAAATTGAATAAATATGCATCACTTTAAGTTCCATTCAGGGTTGTTTAAAGTTTTTGACAGTTCCTCTAGTTAAGCCCCATGAAATAACATTCTGCTAACGGAGAGGATTTTCGGAACGGGTTAAGTGAACAGATAAACTAAACACTATATTAGATGCCCTGAAATTATTATGTTGTTTACTGTCGCCAAATTTCAATATTTATGACGTTCATGGTAGCTTTTCAACGTTTTGAGAGGCCTGAGCTCTAAAATTGCATAACCTTATCGTCGGGCCACCCAATCACTGATTTATATCGTACAAACAACCATTTAAAAGAGTGACAATCAACTGCTCTGCCTCCGGGGATCAACATTCAACTTCCAGGGCACAATTGATTTTGGAACCTGAGTGGTGTGTAGCTGTTCTCTTAAAACAATAATAATATTGTAAGAGGAGCTCATTTGCAAGCAAGCTCCCTCTTTTTGGATGAGCACCAAAATACCCAGTAGACAAGGGGTTTGCGTTTTGGTTTAAGCTTAGAGTTAGGGTAAAGGTTTGCTTTGAGGTTAGTGTTAGAAGCTGAGAATAAGTATCCTTCTTGGAATTTATTGGAAGGCCACTTGTACTCCCGAAGGATTTTGCGCGTTCCGCATAGACAGTATATAAACTCGTAAAAGAATGCGGACTTACGTGTTGAAATCTTTCAAAACGCAAAAAATGCCTATCGGCTTAGTTAAGTTCAGTCTCAAAAAACTTCTACAGGTCATCGATATTAACCTTGGTTTCCTATCTGATGAAAATATCAATCGAAATTCTGAAATTTAATTTCGATTTAGAAAAAAAGGTTTTTTAAGTTGGCTTGTCATAATGATTATCGTTCGGCCAGATCAAGATGTCAGCTTTTTAACCAGCCTCCTTTTGACCGCCTTTAAACACCATATCCTGTAAAACATGGCTACTTAAGTAGGATGCTTTTTTCATGAATTTCCGATGCTCTTATTCGTTTAAATGATTACATGGAAAATATGCACAACAATATTCTCTTCTGTACTCGTGAAGTAGCCAGTTGCACCTTCTTAAAATGTTATAATTTATGAAATGGTATCTTTCGGTTTTAAAAAAAGTCTACTATTATGAAATATTTAAAACTGTGAAACTTTCATTCATAAAAATCGTATCCATCAATTTACTTTTGTTGCCTTTAAAGCGTACAGCATGATCTACTTCTGTTACAAACTTGCGTGAGAACTATGTGACTTCTTCTTTATAGCGTAAATAAATGTTTTATTTTTTAAAATTTTTATAGAAAGCATAGTTTGATAATCTTGAACTGATGTCCAACGGCCCGTAGGTTTCAAAAACTTTTTCGGCAATTCAGCCACTTTTTAAAGTCAAAAGATATTCTTTACTAAAGTCGAAACTTTGGGTTAGGTGTTACTGGCTACCAAACAAGAATACGAAATAATATTTTGTGAATGTTTGCTGCATAATATATTTAAATGAATAAAGAAATCTAAAATCCATGAGCAAAATGCATACTAACTAAATTGCTCTTCTTACAGAGTATGCTTTTTGGAGGCCATCAAAATGAAACTTTTTCAAAAGCTGGCATCCTGCTATAGCCGAAATATATTGGGATTATGCTGCACGTAAAAGGTTTGTTCAAATCATAAGCACATTTCAATAGTTCGGTTGACATTTCCTGTGCTATAGAATCTAATGTAGTTAATAACTCCAAACTAAAGCTCTGTTTAAAATTAATTTTTAACTGTTAATTGGCATCCTAGTCATTAAATAGAAGTGGCATTATAGAGTTGTGCCAATTTTATGAGCCAGTAACCGACCCCTCTGTGGGCGCAGACTGCCATCACGCAGAGTAAAGTCTCGAGTTTCCTAGTGCCAATTAGAACTCTGCTATTTGGCAAGACGTTTCATCAGTTGGTTTGGCAGCTAGCCACCTTCGCCGTGTTGGAAAGCACACGCAAATGTGAAATAGCACGCAGGTTGAGGTGCTATGCTTATAAATCCATTCTTACCAATCTTGGTTGCATAGATTTAAATGATTGTGGATATTGAGAATATTGCATTCAATTGAAAAAGGTGCGAACAAACCTACCCTTCTCTCACACACACACTCTCTTTTTCTCTTTCTTGCGGTAGAAAGGGGTTAGACATGACTGTTTCCCTATGGCCGCTATAAAAAGCCCGAAAAGTTTTCCCTTGTCTTTTCTCAGCGTGGAGCGTTTATTCTTACTGTCACGAAGTCATTTCAGTGTGAGCAGTGGCTCGCTCAGTTTTCTGTTGCATTGATTAAACGTCTACCGTCTGCGCCATCTACATCGGCTGCAAGCCCATCGCCTAATTGACCTTAACGGACTTTCCGTTTGTTCCGGTTTTATTCACCTTTAACTATACTACTATTGCCTTTGTCCTTGTCCATTTAATTTGGACCAAATTATCTGCACTGTCGTTTCAGTAACAAAAGCCCCAAAAGCAGCTCCTTTTATGCTGAAAATTGGGGAAAGCCATTTCGACCACACACTGCAATGCATCCCCTAACCGTCATCCTAGTGAAGGCCAGGCCTGGGAGCAATTAACAAAAAATGCAAGGAGGAATTAAAGCGCACGGTTTTTGACATTATAGCTGTCTTGGTCTTCAGGCCTAATTAGCCTCTAATGGTTGCCGTGGATGAATTTATTAATTCGAGTGAACAGATTTCGGGATGTACAAGGCAAATGGCTCTGCTTTGCCAAGAAATAATCGATGTTTGCTCTTAAAGTCTGCGTTCACAAGTGCAGTAGAAAGGTACTGTAAATGTAGACCCTCCATTGAAAGTCTATCAGGCCCTTTCAGCACGTTATTATAGCAAATGTTGGCATTTGAATTTCATGCCAAATCGAGGGCACGAGATTACCGTTCCTCGGTTGCAGACACAATTCATGTAGTTACCAACTATCTGTCTTCTTCATCATTAAGTAATACCAAAATTTACGAATATATTCATTCTGGAAGTTGACCCCAACAATGAACACAGGTTATATTTACCCTTTCCATTCTGTTCTAGCGCCATTGGTTGTTGCCTCCGTGAAGGCCTGCACCGGCTTAGAGGAGAAAAAGGCAGTCAAAAGTTGCCAGTTCTGATTTACTAGACGTCTTTAGCCAGCCATAAGCAACCCAGATGTGGCTATTCCTTAGACTTGAACCCGCGGCATGTTAGTTAGAAACCCAACGTACTAACTATGGAGCCTCATGGGATAAACAACCTGAGATTGGGTGTGACTAGCTGATGAAGTCTTCTAAGCCAGAAATGGCCATTCCAGTTTCTCTCAGTTTTGTAAATTATGCTTTTCTTTATATATTACTAGCCACTCAGTGGCTGCTGGCCAGGCTCGAGACTGAGACCCAAGGCCCATGGGGGCGAATATTTACCGGCACACGATCAATGAGGGTGATCCTACCTTTAAAAAAACTGGTATTCCTTCTTTAATCTAGGAAATATCGGTAATATTCATTTTCCCTAAATGCCAGGCTTCCCTTTAATAGCACTACTATTCGGAAAATATATTAACCACAGGGCATGTCTTCCAAATACAGCCTCTGTTCCCTCAAATCACCGGCAAGATCACTCATGCTTAGGATTTCCTGAAACTTAATTGTTAATTACTGGTTGGTTAAAGAAAACAAAAGCCAATCCAAGAAAAGAACGTTGCTTTCTTCATGTTGCGGCACAGCAACAGAAGCTCCTTGAAGGTTTAAGCATTCACAATGGCAAAATAAGCATTCTGTTTATCGTACGGATTACACCAGCTACGTCCTGTGATTACTGCAATGACCGATTTTTTATCCAAGAGTTCACAAAGAATTGCTTTCATTCAGTATATTTGTGGCATAAATTGAAAGTAAAGTCGATGTAATAAAGTTTTAAAATTACGTGGAAAAGATGCAGGACGAGTTTCAGACTAATTCCGTAGAATGTTGCTAAATAATCAAATCAGATTTCAATGCTCATGGTCTGGAATATGAAAGATAACAATAAAACATTGAATGCATCACTAATAAAACAAATCCAATGTCGAAATTAATGGCTAAATGTGCAGAAATTTGTCCGTTTATTTTTAACGTGACAGAAATAACTCAGGTGAGCTTGCAACTATTCTAGGCTTGAAATTAAATAATAAGTCAGTGTTTTTAGATGGCTTATTCACTCCAAGTTAAATGCGCTCCTGAGTAAATGTGTAGTCAACAGTTGTTATGAGTATTACCTACGCATTACATACATTCACTGTCGCAGTTAATAGTTGTATGATGTTAATTGATTCTGTATAAAAGATAAATAAGCAGTAAAATGTAAAAGCCACATAGGCAGGACTGCTACTGAAGGTCATTTACGGTTTATTTGACGTTCTCAGCTAGATAAATCTAGCTCCGGGTTTAAGAAGGACTTTTGATTGAGGCATTGTAAAAAATATCTGCTTGACCGTTTGAAAATCACAAAAGGAATTAAATAAATAGGAATTTTAAAATAATCCATCCATCAATAATAATAAATCAGCTGTTCGGACCAATGTAATATATCATTTAAGGACTTATTTATTAGGTGGCGTAATGATTGGGTATGACTGGCTGATGATGGCTAATAAGCCCGAAATGGCCATTTCAGTCTCCCTTGTCTTTGTTGGTAGTCCATCATAAGGTACTAGTCGCTTCATTACCGCCTGCGAAGGCACAACCACCTCAAGGCACAACGGGACAAGCATGTTCCGTAACTTCATCGGTGAGCTCCAATTCCTCGTTAACGTTGAGTTTTTCAGGACAATTGAACACTGCTTTTTTCTGTCCTTCGAAAGAAAGAAATAAGTAACTTAGAATGACAGTACACAGCCTCGGAAACTTTGTGACTTTTGACCCAACTGAGATTGACATTGATTGACGAGAGCAGCCCCTGTCAACAATTGGTAAAGGAGATTTTAGAATTTGTAGAAATTAATTCGCGTGCTTACCTCATTTGACTCTGATCCTTTGAAACCTTATGCATCATTAAGAAGAAAAACTTTGCCTCTAGTTCAAATATATAATAAACATAGAGAGGATTCTCATAAAGCGTTTACACAAGTCAGTTATCTTCAGTGACCTTGGTAAAAAATACTAAACTAATGCACCTCAGAGTAGACTGAAAGCTGTATCCAGGTACCGAAGGAGTTGGTGCATATGTAACCAGGTTCCCATTCAAATCAAACTTTATCTAACTTTGGCCCTTAACCAGGAATCAAACTTTCGCGGTCAGGTAGGGTCAGTAGTAATCCACTCTTAGATCATGTAAAATTTCAGTCTTAAGTGAGAATGGTGAAGGCAAATTTAGAACACTTCGGAAATTAGTCAAGCTAGAAGTGAAGTGAACGTTTCTCCTAAAAAACCAAAAACCACGCTAGAGCATTCACAATGAACTTGTAGCCGCCGGTTTCATCACATCCTTCGTTGCCCTCAATTGCGATTTCAGCAGCTCTCCCAGCGAAATGGCTTGTTTTACTGGAGATAGGCCGCATTTTAACTTTTGCGGCAGCCGTATTAGGGAACATTTAGTGAAATTAAACGTGGTCTTTTACAATATAAAGTGTATAGAAAACGCATTTTGTCACATATAGGTTATAATGTATAAGAAAAAATTTTCATTCGCCTCCTGGACTATGGCACACAACCATCTGTAAAACAGGAAGAATCTTAATGTTTGTCTTTGAAAAAAGGAACCCATGTGCTTTTAAATGCATAAAAAGTATAAATTTGTACTTCGGCTATCTACTTCTTTTCGTGCACAAAAGATTCATTTTGTAGGAATTTAGGTATGAGATGGTATATATATCCAGTTTTTTTATTAAGGTATCTTTGTTTTCTTAAATATTTCAAACGCTTACCCAGCAGGAACTTGGTAATTTCATTTCAGCCTATTTCCCAGATAAACCGCTCGTTTTTAAGATATAAACACGAGAAATGTCAGTGTAAATTTGTGCAAAATATTATAGAGACCATTTTCACATAGCTTACCAATTCCAGCACACGATTCTACTCTACCTGCGAAGCAACAAGACCACTGTTTAACTAAAGAAAAGGGTGACACAATAAGGCGATCAAATTCCAAAACTTTAAGTGCAGTCTGAAAACGAAAGACAGAGAGATGGCGGAAAAAGCGCACGATTAATGGTAAACCACGCCGTCCTAAATGCACACCCAGATTGTGTTTATGCGTGCACATTGTTGGCCAAAATGAATTCTAGGGGGAAGTGGGGGCGTCTGGCTGCGTGAAGAGCAATTTTTCGCTGTCATTCTTGCAGGCCTAGGGATCTTCGGCTTCCTTCAAATTCGAGGACCACCCGGCGAGGCAATCTTTTTTAAAATTTTCACACATTAATTTTCTTTTCTTTGTATTGTATTTGCGCAGCCTTTTTTGAAAACCTTTTTTCGCATACTCCTAGGCATTTTCCGGGAATTACTCTTCCAACAAGTTTCTGCCTGCAGGTGACTGCTCTACCGCAGACCGTTAGTGAATGGCAGTGTAGCCGACGATTGTTTGCCCAAAGTCTCCGAAATTTTTTGACCGAATTCCAGTTTTAAATTAAATATTTGTTTTTCGGTGGGTACGCCAGTGGGATCCAAATCTCTGGGGGTATCACGACCAGCTGTTGTTAAATACAAAATACCCTCTTTTATAAAAGTATTACTATGTTTAAGCATAACCATTCGCTGTTTCTCACATTTTATTTCTATTTGTCTTTCAAATTCAAAGCAAAACTTGTGATGAGCATCATTTTGCACTCAACTTTGATCCTTAGCAGATGTTTTTCTCACTAGAATTCGGTAAATTAATTTGTCTACACATACTTTAGTTTACCAGCGAGAGCTGCATGTTTTAGAAACTGACATTGTTAATAAAATAATTTGAGTGCCTGGAGATCGTGCCGTTGTTTACTACCACCCAAATTATTGTAGCAAATTTACATGTTTTGTGTGTGTCATGTTATGTGTGCATATATGTCATATGACACATGCCACATATAATACACCGGTATGTTGCTAAAGGTGCAGCAGGCAAGACGTAAATCGCTGTTTCAAGGATGTAATAGATCATCAAAACGTCATATGCCTTGTGCATTGAGGTATATACACAAGTCAGACAGGCGCATCACATTCACTGATGAAGTTAGGATCTCACTCAAGACCCATTTTGTCCGCCTGCCCGCCAGCTTGCCACTGGCGATAAACGAACGTTGTCTCATAAGACAATGGCACACATAATACACACGTATGTTGCTAAAGGTGTAGAAGGCGAGAAGTCGACAGCTCACTCATGGTTGTTACCGATAATCAAAACGTCATATGCCTTGTGCAGTGAGGTAAATACAGAAGTCAAACAAGCGCATTTCACTAACTGATGGTGTTAGGATCTCACTCGATCCCATTTTGTCCGTCCGCCCATCAGCTAGCCACTGGTGATAAACGAACGTTGTGGGATATATATATATATATATCGGGTAAATAATTTCTGAAATTATTAAGTGCAGGACATGGAGTCAGGTGCTTCGGACATGACTTTTTAGGGTCAGACCCGAAATTTCAATGAACATTTGGGTCGAAGACAATCAACCACTGTGGAATAACCACGTAATGCCCATTCTACAAACAAGTAGTACTACAAGTAGTATGAATCTTATATGGCAAAGACGTTATACCGTACTTCCGACATAGATACTAGCTAAAAGCCCAGACACGTGTTTCGCCGATGTTTCTGCTGCTGTGTGACACAGCAACGAGGGGTTCGGCTCCTCAGTGGGTCCTCCAGCGTTCTCTATGCGGTTTCTGGTATATGGACTCCAGAGAATAATCAGTATATATATATATATTTATTAAAATACAGGCATCCCAAGATATTCAATAGAAAAGACGAAATTCTTTGGGAAAAAATAGAATCTATAATGCGTAAATTTTCAAGACTGGTCCCCCAGCTCGTCGTCAGACTACGGTCTCTGTACAGGATCGATTATTTAATAAACCGTGTTTAACAAAGGATTCTAAGTGTTGGGCGAACTCCGAACCAATACGCATTAAGTGTATTTTGTCATCCCGTCGTGATCGGTTCTGTGCGTTTGAATTTTTCTTTAACAATTTGGTATGCGGCATCTAAATCGCTATGCCGGTTGACGCATGCCTCATCTGAGTGCATTGCTTCCAGGAATTCACAGCCTTTTCTGATTGGGCAGATGCCAACAATCCGTGTTTTCTCCCATGCAAATTTATGTCCTGTTTCCAGTGTATGCATAGCCACTTGGGATAAATGGTCTCGTCTTCTAACCGCCAACTGATTTTCGTGTAGGCGGGTTGAGACTGATTTCCCAGTTTAGCCACAATAAACGGCATTACAACTGGAACATTGAATTTTGTAGACAACAACTTTTTTATCTAGGTAGCTAACCCTGTCCTTAGGGTGTTCAAGCTAGGAGCGTAAAGTAGATGTAGGGTGGTGTGCTACTTGTATCTGGTGTTTTCTAAGCTGTCTTTCGACAAGCTCTGATACATTTTTAATGTATGGGAGAGTTCGCCAGGTCATTGTTTTGGGTGCCTGGGTGGCCGTGTTGTTCGAAATACCTTTCTCTTTGGATACTTGCCGCTTCAGAAATCGATGCACGAAGTCACGCGGGTATCCATTTTTTAGAGAACACACTGCTCTGATGAAGAAAGTTATCGAACAGAAATGAAATACCTCTTTAACTTGTTCTCTAAAAATGGATACCCGCGTGACTTCGTGCATCGATGCCTGAAGCGGCAAGAATCCATAAAGGTATTTTAAATGACATGGCCACCCAGACACCCAAAATAATGACCTGGCGAACCCACCTATACGCGAAAAACGTATCACAGCTTGTCAAAAGACAGCTGATAAAACACCAGATACAAGTAGCAAAGCACTCAGCATCTACTATTCGATCACAGCTTGTACACCCTAAGGACAGTGATAGCTACCTTGATAAAAAAACTGTTATTTTATGAAATCGCATGTTCCAGTTGTAATGCCGTTTATTGTGGGCAAACTGGGAAATCTGTCTCAACCCGCCTCCACGAACACCAGTTAGCGGTTAGAAGACGAGACCATTTATCCCAAGTGGCTATGCATACACTGGAAACAGGGCATAAATTTGCATGGGAGAAATCACGGATGGTTGGCACCTGCCCAATTCAGAAAAGGCCATGAATTTTTCGAAGCAATGCACTCAGATGAGGCATGCATTAACCGGCATATCGATTTGGATGCCGCCTACAAAATCATTAAAGACAAATTCAAACACTCAATGTGTATTGGTTCGGATTTTGCCCAACCGCAGAATCCTTTGTTAAACTCGATTAATATATTAATTGTTCCTGTATACACACCATAGTCTGACGACGAACTGGGGGATCAGACTCGAAAAGTTATGCATTTAAGTTTCTATTTTCCCAAAGAATATTGTCTTTTCTTATTGAATATCTTGGGATGCCCATATTTCAATACACAAAATTGTATGATTGCGCTATTATCTTACATTTCATTTTAAATTTATTCGTCATTATAATAGTGACAATGACAAAATACACTCAATGCGTATTGGTTCAAATTTCGCCCAAAAATTAAAATAATTTGGTAAACACGGTTTATTAAATAAAAGTTCCCTTACACTGCCCGTTGTCTGACGATGAGCTGAGGGACCAGTCTCGAAAATTAACGCATTAAAGTTTCTATTTTTTCCCAAATAATTTCGTCTTATATATATATATATATATATATATATATATATATATATATATATATATTGGTCCACAGCTTGAGAAAAAACGTTAAGAGAAAAAAAAACGACGGTAAATGAGAAACATTTCTTGCCTATTCCGTGGATCTTGTGCTAATTTCTAGGAAGATTATGATTCGTATTAGGGTAAAGAACAAGGAAAGGTTGAAATATAATTTGAAGTTAAGTATTAGGGCGAAGGATTGGGTAAGGGTTATGACACTGGAATATATGTTTTCTTCCTTGAGTTTATGCGAGGTCATTTATATAACCTCGTTGGAAGGATTTTTTTCCAGTCGCACCAAAAATTGACTACTCCAACTAGTCTTCGTTGTATCTGACTAGCGTTTCATGTTCTATGGTCACAAAGATGGTGATGATAATTTTTGCTGAGTCATCTAAATTAAATTTCTGATACCCACAAAACTTCAGGATACCATCATACCAAGTGTCTGGGAATTAAGGCTAGCATAAGCATCTGCTACACAACAGGTTTCCTTGCAAACAGTAAAAACTGATGAAAATAAACTCAGGAAGGTACATGCAAGGCACGGCGACATCGAATCAATTTATTATTTCTAAGTGCTCGTTACCTCAGTAATCGATATAACATGGAAGCCTTTTCTTTACGTCCAAATAGGTAGAATTGCACTCTAGAATATATGAAAGAAGCGTAGTAGGCGTTACCTTTCGGTGTTATCTGACAAGTTAAAGGAATGCAGGAAAAGACTTTCTCAGCCTTAAACAGTCCTCCAGTTTTAACAGAAAAAATATATTTCCAGTGGAGCAAATGAAATGCCAAATTCTCAAAAGGATAATAGTTTTAAGCCGCTTCAGCACATACTATGTATATAGGCAAAGGCATCTAGGTTAATTGAAAGTTAGAGTTAAAATTTAGGCTTTTGCTTATATTTAATTTTGTCAATAATTTCCAGGGCAATTAGGCTTATTGTTAATGTTAGAGTTAGGGTCAAGTTTGGGTAAGGTTTCATTTAGGGTACTGTTTTGGGCTCACCCTATGTTGAGAGTTAGGCTTAGTGTTCGAACACCGGAAGATATATCTTTCTTGGCAATTTGTGCTCGGCTAACGGTAGAGGCTGTTCCTTTGTCCATGTTTTATTACCTACTTTGCCCTAGTTTAGGTGCCAATTCCCATTTAGAACTTTCATTTAAAGTCAAAAAGTAACAAGGACTGAAAATTTAAGAGGGATATCTAGAAGAACGAGGGATACTGAAGTGGCCTGTCTGACCTATTTCCTTACATCAGGGCTTGCCACAGCAAGCCAAGGGCGTTTGCGCTGAACCCAGCTTTGATCTCTAAGGAAACAGGGGATGAGTGGATTAAGCCATGCAATCGGATCTGTGAAGGGAACTTCTGTGAGACTTTGGGCACTGAGCATACCAGCTAACATATGAGTCACGGCTCCCTTGGTTAAATTTTTACCAGAACCTCCAAGAAAAATTCCATTCCGCACTCACGTTGAAGGTCATCTTCGCACATAATTGACGCGATCGTCCAGCTGACAGTGAGGCGCATTTCATGTAGTTGACCAACTAAACCGCCAGGTGGCTTAAGAAGATGATACGCAATCAGATTTTCAGGTGGTTTTGGTATCTACTGTTTGGTCCACACGAGTCTCTTTTGTAGCCTACTTCTTCCAATTGCATCCATAGTGTTAAACTGTTAGCTTCAGTCCGCATGTACAATCCCCCACTAGACGGGCTGTTGAAATGAGGTTGAAGAGTCTGTAGTCGTAGAGTACTGAAAGCCTTGGCGTGTTGGGCACTTTAAAGTTATCTTCTAATTGACAGTATTTTCCACGCCGAGCACAATCAACCCAGACTGTTGTCTCTAACAGTTGATAAAAATTACATGTTCTATGGCAAGGGAAGCCTAGGAATAAATGGACAAAATTATTTTGTCGGCAGGGCCTGGGCATCGACGGTGTTGGTCCGGGGCACTGGTGACTTTCGTGGTGCTCTTTTGGCCTTCGCGGCGGCGATCCAGTTGGCCTCATAGATTGCTGAACCAGTCTTCACGGATCTTCTACATGCCGGTCTTTCCTGGGCGAGGTCCTCCCTGGTCGCCGGGTTCATTTGTAGTTGCTATTATCTCGATTTGACTGTTTTGATAATAGTTAGTGTCAGGATGGCTGCTGTGTTTTATAAGGCTGGGGGAGAGTCTTGTTTAATATAAAATCCACTTGCGATATTTAAGTTCAGCTACCTAGTTACCATTCTGGCTGTAGAGTGCGTCCGTTCACATGAAAACGATTCTGACACCGCAGGTGGTAACGGCGATAAATTTAGGCCCGAAACATGCTGGTATCCATCTTATACGCCATTATCTCGATTTTTTGATGAATCATGAAGACTCGGGACACTTGCCAGTTGTTAGCTTCTCTCATCATTGGTAGGGTGAAGGGGGTAATTGTTAGGGGTAGGACCACACAGATAGCATTTGGTCGCACCATTTGTCTTGTACAGGTGGTGAACTCTCCTGTGGCCGCCTCTAACTGGTACCCAACTATCACCTGTGACTCCTCGAAAATGGGTTCTTCCCAGCAGCCACATCCCAGGCAACCGTCAAGACCGGCAGGCTTAACCAGGTGGGTGTCTCCGGTGTTGTGTGTGCCTCCACACCCGCTATTTCTGACTCCTGAGGTTCCCACCTCCATCTCTCAAAAAGTCCTACGGTGGGGGCGACAGCAACCCCATAGGTGGCCCAGGCTAACTCGGGTCGTTCTCCCACTAAAACAAAACCATGACCCATAGTGGAGTTCGGCAGCCGTCTAGGATGTCCGAGCAGCCGTCTAGGATGTCCGAGCAGCCCTATTTAGGGACAGCACTGCTTGCCTCTTCGCTGAGGCAGAAGCTAGAAAATGTGCCTAAACAAATGCTGGTTATCACACCTTCTGCAGCTGGCCGCGGCTTGCAGATCGTAAAATACGCGGTCGTAAATTTCAAACAAACAACAATACCCACCGTCCCAATCCCCCTCGCCACACCCTCCAGGTTGCTCGGGTGAGTCCACTCACACTAACAGCCTGGAATGTTCGTTCCCTTTAAGACAATCCTAGGAGCAACCAGCCGGAACGGAGGACGACGTTAGTCGCTCGGGAACTGGCGCGCTACAAGGTGGACATTGCTGCTCTCAGCGAGACCCAATTCTATGAGCAGGGTCGGCTGGAGGAGGTGGGTGCCGGCTTCACCTTCTTCTGGAGCGCCCGGCCAAAGGCAGAGCGCCGCGACGCTGGTGTCGCCTTTGCCATCCGGAACGACATCGTGGTACGTCTGCCCTATCTGCCGCAGTGTATCAATCATCGCCTAATGAGCCTCCACCTGCCTCTTCGGGGAGACCAGTTCGCTGCCATTATCAGTGCTTACGCTCCCCCAATGACGAGCTCTGATGCGGTGAAGGACAAATTCTACGAGGACCTGCACGCGATCCTGGAGACTGTGCCGAAAGAGGACAAGTTAATTATCCTTGGTGAATTCAACGCCCGCGTCGGGACGGACCACGCTGCCTGGCAGGGAGTGCTGGGTCCACACGGTCTCGGTAGCTGTAACGATAACGGCCTCCTTCTTCTGCGCACGTGTGTGGAACACCGTCTCCTGCTGACCAACACCATCTTCCACCTTCCGACGCGGGAGAAGGCCACGTGGATGCACCCTCGGTCGCGGCGGTGGCATCTGCTTGAACTATGTTCTCGTCCGGAGGCGAGATCGACAGGGTGTGCTGGTAACCAAGGGGATCCGCGATATCGATGGTTGGACAGATCACTGCCTCGTCATCTCCCAGATGAGGCTCCGACTGCAACCCCGACGAAGGCCCCAAGGTCAGAGGCCGCCAGATAAGTTAACTACTCTTTTATTACATTTGCCTGCTCAGTGTTTTGATTTCAGCAACCAAATATCCAAGAACCTGGAGAACCTGCATGCTCCAGATAATTATGCCACCGTGGAAACACGATGGTGTCAACTGCGAAATGTCATCCAATCCACCGCCCTCGAAGTTCTCGGACGTGCACGCCATCAACACCAGGACTGGTTTGACGACAATGACGCCGCCATCAGTAACTTACTTGCGGCGAAGAATGGACAACACAAAGCCTACATGGATCTTAGGAGTGACGCCACCAAAGAAGCCTTCTTGAAATGCCGCCGCCTTCTACAGCAACGGCTGCGGGAGATGCAGGACGCCTGGATGATCTGAAAGGCTGAGGAAAGCTAGAAGTATGCGAACCGCAATGAAATGAAAAACCTTTTAAACCCATCACGGGCATCTACGGCCCCTGCATCAAGGGGACCGCACTGCTTCTCAGCTCTAAGGGCACAACACTGCTAACAGAGAAATCGCAAATTCTAAAGCGCTGGGCCGAACACATCAGAAGTGTCCTTAAGTGCTCATCAGCCCTCTCCGATGCTGCCATTGACCGGATCCTTCAAGTGGACACGAACAAGGACCTGGATTTGCCGCCTTCCCTACCAGAAACCATCCGGGCCGTGCAGCAGATTTCCAGCGGTAAAGCACCGGGATCCGACGCAATCCCACCGGATGTCTACAAGCACGGTGGGCCTCGGCTGATGGCAGAACTCACAACACTCTTCCAGGAGATGTGGCGCCAAGGACAAGTTCCGCAGGATTTCAAAGACGCGACCATCTTCCATCTCTACAAACGGAAGGGGAACCGGCAACTCTGTGATAATCACAGAGGCATCTTGTTGTTCAACATCGCCGGGAAGATTTTCGCCCGTATCCTTCTCAATCATCTGAACGGTCACTTAGAGCAGGGCCTGTTCCCGGAAAGCCAATGTGACTTCCGCTGACACCGCGGGACAACTGACATGATCTTTGCCGCCCGCCAACTATAAGATAAGTGCCAGGAGATGCGAACCCACCTTTACACTACCTTCGTGGATCTAACGAAAGCCTTTGACACTGTGCATCGCGATGGACTGTGGAAAGTCATGCAGAAATTCGGCTGTCCTGAGTGCTTCACGTACATGGTGCGTCAGCTTCATGACGGGATAACGGCGCGCGTCACTGACAACGGGATGGTATCCGAAGCATTCGCAGTGACCAACGGAGTGAAGCAGGACTGCGTATTCACCCCCATCCTGTTCAGTCTCGTGTTCTCTGATATGCTGATGAACGCCTATCGTGATGACCAGCATGGTATCCACATAGCCTACAGAACTGACAGACACCTTAACAGCCGGCGTATGCAAGCTTCAAAGTGCGTGTCTAATTGTACAGTCCATGATTTGCTCTTCGCGGATAACTGCACCCTTAACACTATGACGGAGGAGGACATGCAAAGAAAGCATGGACCTCTTCACCGCAAGCTGCGCCAATTTTGGATTTACAATCAGTACAGCCAAAACGGTTGTCATGCACCGGCCGCCACCCAGCGCGGAATACAATGCTCCCTGAATCAATGTCAACGGTGCTCAACTCAAAAACGAGGAAACCTTCGCTTATATAGGAAGCACGCTGTCCCGCGACACGAGAATCGATGACGAGGTTGCCAAACGGATCTCTAAAGCTAGTTAGGCCTTCGGCCCGCTGCAGGCCTCCATGTGAAATCGCCACGGTATTCACCTGAACACCAAACTGAAGATAAACAAGGCCGTCGTCTTGACGACACTCCAATCGGGAGTGGAGACCTGGACCGTCTACTCGAGTCAAGCCAGGAAGCTGAATCACTTCCATCTCGTGTCCTCCACAGAATACTGAAGCTGAGATGGCCAGACAGGATTCCGGACATGGAAGTCCTGGAGCGAACCGGAATCCTCAGCATCCACGCCCTGCTGAGGCAAGTGCAACTGCGATGGAGTGGCCACCTAGTAAGAATGGACGACGAGCGACTACCCAAATGACTTTTAAACGGAGATGTCTCTACGGATTCTCGCCGGCATTGAGCTCAAAAACGACGCTACAAGGACACTTTGAAGAAATCGCTGAAGCAACTACAAATCAACCCGGCGACCTGGGAGGACGTCACTCAGGATAGACCAGCATGGAGAAGATCCGTGAAGACTGGTTCAGAAATCTATGTGGCCAACTGGATCGCCGCCGCCAAGGCCAAAAGAGCGCCACGAAAGTCACCAGTGCCCCGGACCAACACCGTCGATGCCCAGGCCCTGCCGACAAAATAATTTTGTCCATTTATTCCTAGGCTTCCCTTGCCATAGAACATGTAACTTTTATCAACTGTTAGAGACAACAGTCTGGGTTGATTGTGCTCGGCGTGGAAAATACTGTCAATAAGAATATAACTTTAAAGTGCCCAACACGCCAAGGCTTTCAGTACTCTACGACTACAGACTCTTCAACCTCATTTCAACAGCCCGTCTAGTGGGGGATTGTACATGCGGACTGAAGCTAGCAGTTTACCACTGTGGATGCGATTGGAAGAACTAGGCTACAAAAGAGACTGGTGCGGACCAAACAGTAGATACCGAAACCACCTGAAAATCTGATTGCGTATCATCTTCTTAAGCCACCTGGCGGTTTAGTTGGTCAACTACATGAAATGCGCCTCACTGTCAGCTGGACGATCACGTCAATTATGTGCGAAGATGACCTTCAACGTGAGTGCGGAATGGAATTTTTCTTGGAGGTTCTGGTAAAAATTTAACCAAGGGAGCCGTGACTCATATGTTAGCTGGTATGCTCAGTGCCCAAAGTCTCACAGAAGTTCCCTTCACAGATCCGATTGCATGGCTTAATCCACTCATCCCCTGTTTCCTTAGAGATCAAAGCTGGGTTCAGCGCAAACGCCCTTGGCTTGCTGTGGCAAGCCCTGATGTAAGGAAATAGGTCAGACAGGCCACTTCAGTATCCCTCGTTCTTCTAGATATCCCTCTTAAATTTTCAGTCCTTGTTACTTTTTGACTTTAAATGAAAGTTCTAAATGGGAATTGGCACCTAAACTAGGGCAAAATAGGTAATAAAACATGGACAAAGGAACAGCCTCTACCGTTAGCCGAGCACAAATTGCCAAGAAGCATATATCTCCCGGTGTCCGAACACTAAGCCTAATTCTCAACATAGCGCGAACCAAAATTTGTACTCTAAATGAAACTTAACCCTACCTTGACACTTACTCTTATCTTAACAATAATCCTTATCGCACTGGAAATTATTGACAAAATTAAATACAAGCAAAAGCCTAAATTTTAACTCTAACTTTTAATTTTACTAGACGCCTTTACCTATATACACAGTATGTGTTGAAGTGGCTTAAAACTATTATCCTTTTGAAAATTTGGCATTTCATTTGCTCCACTGGAAATATATTTTTTCTGTTAAAACCGGAGGACTGTTTAAGGCTGAGAAAGTCTTTTCCTGCATTCCTTTAACTTGTCAGATAACACCGAAAGGTAACGCCTACTACGCTTCTTTCATATATTCTAGAGTGCAATTCTGCCTATTTGGACGTAAAGAAAAGGCTTCCATGTTATATCGATTACTGAGGTAACGAAACACTCAGAAATAATAAATCGATTCGATGTCGCCGTGCCTTGCATGTACCTTCCTGAGTTTATTTTTGATCAGTTTTTACTGTTTGCAAGGAAACCTGTTGTGTAGCAGATGCTTATGCTAGCCTTAATTCCCAGACATTTGGTATGATGGTATCCTGAAGTTTTGTGGGTATCAGAAATTTAATTTAGATGACTCAACAAAAATTAT
Source organism: Schistocephalus solidus (assembly GCA_017591395.1). Taxonomy (NCBI): domain Eukaryota; kingdom Metazoa; phylum Platyhelminthes; class Cestoda; order Diphyllobothriidea; family Diphyllobothriidae; genus Schistocephalus; species Schistocephalus solidus. The sequence goes on from WEDG01002341.1 coordinate 56,248, forward strand.
CATCACCCTCTTTGTTACCATAGAACATGAAACGCTAGTCAGATACAACGAGGACTAGTTGGAGTAGTCAATTTTTGGTGCGACACTGGAAATAAATCCTTCCAACGAGGTTATATAAATGACATCGCATAAACTCAAGGAAGAAAACATATATTCCAGTGTCATAACCCTAACCCAATCCTTCGCCCTAATACTTAACTTCAAAATTATATTTCAACCTTTCCTTGTTCTTTACCCTAATACGAATCATAATCTTCCTAGAAATTAGCACAAGATCCACGGAATAGGCGAGATATGTTTCTCATTTACTGTCGTATTTTTTCTCTAAACTCTTTTTCTCCAGCTGTGGACAAATTGTTAGCGTGGACATCAATATATATTCTAGCACATCACCACGTTTTGTGTTTTTTCATACGAAATTTCCCAGAATTCATGCCATAACCCCTTTCATGAAGGAGTCTCTTAATGCTTTGCCTATTAGCATTTCCCAACATGAAATATGTCCAAGTTTGCATGCGCCATAATTCTATTATATTCCACCTTGGTTTTCTTGATTTCATCAACGTCTTCCCTCAGTAACCTTCTGGGAGTTAGTTATGCGAATCGTGTTTTTGATTACTAATATTCCATAAGATGACTTTAAAAACTCCAAAAGCTTGATTTTGCTCATGTCGTGGAAGTGGCATTTGAGAATAACTTGCTTCTTGAAAGTATACTTGTTGAAGCCGTGCGATTCACTTAAGGCAGTTCTTCGGAACATTTCCCAGGTAAACTTGATTCTTTTAACATATTTTAATTGCGTTTTTCCTTCAAGCCCTCCAATACGTGCCCATTTAATGAGGCCTAAGACCGGCAATTGATGCTCGACAGTTACAACGTTTGTAAGTGCATCAGCCCGTACGTCGGTTTCGGCTAGTACCTCGAGACGGCCTTCTATTAATAATCACGTTTTTGGCTTCTGTCTTCTACGGTCGAACCCTGGCAAGCTCTTTTTATTCATGAAACAGTTCCAGAGTCAGCTACTTCATGACGAGTGTTATCTATTTTTTCCCTGTAGCATCATTTTATGTAAACATAGCCGTATAACCTGCCTCTCAACTCTAAGCATTGGATCGTGTATACAGTCGTCCGGAATTTACCTTCTTTAAAAATGTGCTTTGATATGTTTTTACACTTTTCAACATGTACAATAATATTTGCGAATGTCAGTTATGCTAGAGGTCTGTTGGCAGTAAAGTAAAGATATAATTTCTCTTTAAAAGGCACGTTTCACTTTTGGAAAGCATAACGTAAGAACGAAGACACATATGAGCTGAGCCTGCTTACGGCGCTTTTTGGCAATTTCAATATCGCTGCTTACCACTTAAACAGGGTTTTCTCATTATTATCTCCTTAAGCTGCCCGCTTTCAGATGGACAGCGCTTGAGTCCACCTCCGGCTTCACTGACCGTTGATTGACTAGTATCCCTGCTAAAACTGTTGTTTTTTGTTGCTTCATTCACCTCAGTCGATGGACTCCTGCTTGACTTTTTTTATTCCTCCTAGTACACGCACCTGGAGCTCGAATATTCATTTCCCTAATAGTATCCTCTGATAAGCTGACCATGACGTCTTGTGTAATTCAAGCTCTCTCCTAAAAATCGAAAAATTATAATCGAATATATCTTTTTTACTGAATGAAACCTTACATGCTGAATATTTGGTTTGGTTTGGACCTTAAGGTTTTTGAATAAATCTTTAACTAAACTGTAACCTCAGAGCCTTTAAATGTGTTAACGTTTTCATATGGGTGGAACAGTTTTTTTTTCGATTCTGGCAGACACTCGCAATTGCTTAACAAGTAAACTGTCAAAAAATGAAGCATGTGTAATGGCATCTAAGTGCCAGTAAAGCTATTAACTACGGTCTTAGAGGCCTCATAATGGAGAGAATTGTATTTGCTGAAGCGAATAAACTCTCCTATAATAATTCCTTTGACCCGCTTGTGAAAAACTCGGCAGCCTTCTGTGGGATTCGAACCCATGTCAGCAAGAGGGAGGCTTTAGTGCGCCAACGCTCTAGCCACCTGAGCTACGAGGCCCCACCGGGAGCCGTGAGTTTAATCACACTTGGGTCAAGTTACCCGCCCAGCCTACTGGAACGTATGGAATCCATCAATTTTTATACAGCAAGCTGACTGTCACAGCAGGATTTCCTAAGCAATCAATCTAGAATCCACCAGATGACTACCAGACACAATTTTTTAGTAGAGGATTTTGGCAGATTTCAATAATTCCTTTGACCAACTTGTGAAAAACTTGGCGGCCTAGGTCGGATTCGAACCCACGCCAGCAAGAAGAAGGCTTTAGTACAGCCAACGCTCTAGCCAACTGAGCTACGAGGCCCCACCGGGAGCCGTGAGTTTCGGGTAATCGTGATTCGCTCAATAGATATGGCCTTCCAACGATTAATTTGCCTCTGTGAAGGACTCCATGGATTTTAGAGGTACGTCACACCTGTCCCGATCTAAACTAAGACAACGAGCTGCGGCTCAAAGATTAGAGCGTTGGACTTCTGATCAACAGGTCGTGGATTCAAGCCCAGGGTGAGGCACCACCTGGCTGTTGACGGCTAGTAAGCCAGAAATGGCCAATCCAGTCTGCCTTTTCTTTATCAGCGTTGTTCATTTGCCTTACAATACATGAGAATTTTATGGATAAAAGTGCAGAAAAGCTTTCCCCCGGAAACTGGAGCAGAAATTTGATGCCGTTTAGGCAGAATGACTGTGGAACACATGGGTGGAATAAATTTATAGACTAATTAGGACTAATTTGAAGAAATTACTGGAAAAATTAAACTATTTGCCTGAGGCTTTAGATTCAAAATTCACATGCCGTATTGGAGACATAGTCAGTATTGTAAGGTTTGCAAGAGTGAGTGTTTTGATGTTAAACATTGAAAAAGAGAGTTAGTCACTCGAACTGATGGGCTATGCCTAATCTGAGGGGGTTTTGACAGTCAAAATGCCGCTTCAGAAACGTCCGTTATAGAAAAATTTTATTCGCTGTTCTTTTGGCCGTCGTCTCTTTACTCAGCTCTTTCTTTGCTTGATAACATAACTTGGGTATGCATGGTCTGGAAGAAGCCATTAGGTATTAGTGGAGGGTTTTCACAGATTTTAATAATTCATTTGGTACGCTTGAGAAAAATTCGGCAACCTCGGTTGGATTCAAACCCACGCCAGCAAGGGGGAAGGCTTTAATACAGTCAACCCTCTAGCCAACTGAAGCACAAGGCTACTGTATCAGAATTGTGTGATTCCATACGTTGCAGTAGGCTGGATGGGTAATTTGTTCCAAGTGTGGTTTAACTTGTGGCTCCCGGCGGGAGCCTCGTAACTAAGTTGGCCGGAGTGTTCGCTGAGCTAAAGCCTTCCACTTGCTGGCGTAAGTTCGAATCCCACCGCGGCCGCCGTGTATTTTCGAAAAATTATTCAAATCTACCAAAATTATCTATTAATTAAAATTTTCCCCTCGAAAATTCCGGAGTTTTTATTGGCTCAGAACCATTCACTTCATGGAGAAGATTATGAACACAACTACATGGTCGAGCCAGAGGATGAGTGCTGACGATAAGTAATAGTTGAATTGTTGTGGTGACTTTTCTGCAACCCGAAGTTTGCTATAGTCCCCTTTAACACTGACGAACAAGGGCAGTATGTTGTTTATTTGGGCTTTAATCGTGAATTGAATACTACAGTCAACCGACTTCAGTAATTTTTTGAATGTACTCGATATCAGATGTTCTGACAACGATGCAAACAGCCGAAACGTTGCCGAAAAAGACAAGGAAAACTAGAATGGCAATTTCTGACTTACGAATCGTCATCAGCCAGCCATGCCCAACTTCAGCTACTGCACCCACCCGAGGCTCGAACCCACTGGACTCGAGGGTGAGTCACAAGGCAGAACGGACGGATTGAGATCCGTATCCGATCGGTGAGTTTCTATTCACCAATGTTAATATTCCTTATCGAAACTGGCAAGACCACGAGACCCTGGCTAAACCACTAGAGCGTTAGCCTTCTTATCAACAGGTCACCGGTTCGAGCCTCGTTTGGGGCCCAGCTGGGGTTATGTATGACTGGTGGATGACGGCTTGTAAGCTTGAAATGCCCATTCCAGTCTCTTTCCGCTTTTTTCAACAATGCCCTATTCCTTCTAATATACTAGCCACTGGGCGGCTGACGGCGGGGCATGTGAGCTGCATGGCAGAACTGGACGACTGAGTTTCGTAACTGATCAGTGAGTGCCCATTTACTAGTGACGTAATTATCGTTGACATCACGACGCCAGAACTTCTGTTGATACTTGATAAACCCCAAGTGTACTATCCGTTGAAGGCCTATTTCATTACTCAAAGCTGTTAGGGAGGAAAAAATTAGGGTTCCTTTACTTTGTTCATACACTTTTTCTGAAAATTTGCAATAGATATTAGGGTAATATGATTTATCCTTTGGTCGTTTTCTGGTTTCCTGAGAGGTTGATTACCTTTGACTCTATCTGGGATTTTTTCTTCTAAACTCTTGACTCCTCGCAGTATTCAGACTTTGTCAGGCCATTTCGTGTTATACTGGCCAGTAAACACTCTTAGAGGCAGATCCGAATTGTTAACTGCATGTTATACTTGTTTACTTTAATTGGTTAATATGCAACAAAATTCTATAGCCTTGATGGGCGGGATTTTAGCAGGCAATATATGGGTAGAACATTGCGATTTCCTATTTAAATGTATAAATGTTTTAAATCAATTATGCATTTTCAAGCTCACGTATTTATTCCCTTCGAAAAATGAAGTTGAAAGTAAACTTCAAAAAAATTTCTTCAAAGAGAAAGAATGTTTCATCTCAAAATATCTCTTCTGATTTACTCAATAGAGGAAATGTTGTATGTGAGTATTTAAGTGAAAATTATTGTTTCTGCTAATATACATTAAGATGGTACTCGAGCATTTAGACTTTCATTCAGCTTAGTGCAAATATTCCTTCAAAGTACTCGTTTTCTATAAGAAAATGTTGCTTAGTTAGTGATGAATTAACGAGTACTCTGGAGAAAACAGCGGGAGATTTCAGACACGTCAGGATGCCCACTTTTGAAAAAACTTCATTTTGACCGTCTTTAAATGCACACTCAATAAAATAAAAATACTTCAATAGTGTGACATTTGTCATTGAATTTCAAGGTCTCTATAAAATACAGTATATTTTACGGAAAACCCTATGAAGGTATCTTTTATACACTTAGGTCGTATCAAAGTATGTCTTATGCAAATATTTATTTTGAAAAGTGTTCCAAATTTCTGAATGATTTTGACCTTAAATGTCTGTTGCACTTGCATTCAAACTACGTCTTTTCATCTAGGATAATTTTACCTTTTCATGCAATAGTTAAAAGACGTAATACAAGGCTTGTAACACTTGCCGTGAATTTTGAACCATAATGCATATTTTACAAGCAACATTCATAATTAGAACGATACGATGCTTTACGAACAGGTATTTTAAATGTTCTTAAAAATATCCTTATCAAAAACTTCTTAAACTTGCAAGATGACCTTTCTTTAAGCATAGAAATTTGAACAAACAAATGAGTAAAAGAAATACTATTTTTTACATATTTTCTGCTATAAATTCTTGCATTGCGAAATGCATTTGAAAAATTTAAAAACTGCATAAAGCTAGAGTAACCATTTTTCTATAGTGTAGTTTGCGAAGACAGCCGGAAAGATTCTTGGTAAATAGCTGGCAGACTTAAATGACTGAAATATGTTGGGACTAGGCTGCAGAATTTATTAATATTAAAATTCTACCTAAGTACTCCTTTCTAATCAAAAATATATGTCTGAATTTTGGTTAAACGTTTCCAAGAAATTTTGACATAATTTTACCCTTTCGCCCCCTGTCTTACCAAGGCGTTGCTCGCATTTTCAAGGAGCGAGCTTAAAATGTATGCCTAAGTGCTGCCTTTTTCTTGTCATGTGGTACTAGTTCTTTGGTGGAAACATTACTTATCTACAACAGCAATAATGTATCCGCTCTAAACTGCCAATGTTTTGCTGTTAGCTGCGAACTGGATCTAAAAGGTTTAGAAAAAAATCGACCAGTTGACAGGCCTTAACGCATCATTTTCACTCTCATTTCTCAACGCTTATTCAGTACTCATGGCGTTTGATCAACTGCCTTAAGTTTTTATCTCAAAAGTTACTTTTTGCATCCCTTTACGAACTCACTAAATAGTTTGGTAAGCGTAGTTTTTCATCACTTTTAGATGGCGCTGGAGGAATAAATACCACAGAGATAATTTGATTCGTAGTAATTTTTCACATTAATCGTATGTTGATCTCTAGTCAACCAAGTCCATATCAGGAGAGTCACATAATATGCAAGACTATCTTCGCTCAAAGAATAGTTTTGAACAACTTAATTACTGTTTAATACGCCACCTAGAAGCAAACAATTAACGCAATGACTTCCGATAGCCTAGTAACGTCCGAAAAACCGGATGGAAAAGTTTATTGATATTCACCTCACGTCCAGTGTCTGTTGAGCGAGACCAGAGTTTTTCAACTTCACACTGAATGAATTGATAGGTCACTTCGTTAGATTTAGTACATTATGCCAACCTGATACCAAAAAGTGTCCTCTGTTCTCTTTCGACTGTTTACGGTAGACTGCGCAGAGATAACTTAGTAATATCCAGATAAAAGGTTACTTCACACCGCAAATAATTTTTCCAGGAGTTGGGAGTGGGCAAAGGTGCAGGTCCCCGCACAGATACAGAGGACCTAATTTTATCCTGTGCTTTCTAAACTTACTCAAAATAGTAGAATAACGGCAACCTGCTCTCATGGTCACCAGCGTGCCGCTTACCCATTACCGCCTTCGGTCCGCTAAGAACTTCTGCCAATCACTGCTTACGTGCGCTGAAACAGGCGTTGGCTCATTGGCACCATAGCGCCGATCGATGAGTTCTTTCTTCATCGATTGGCTGCAGTCGCGTAAAATCCAGACACAGACACAAAATTTATACTAACAACCGAAATGACTGTCCAATGGCTGGTGAGAACGATTGGTCTCACTCCTGCTAGGTCGCCTGCAAGCTCTCTCGTTGCAGTGAAGGTTGTCTAACTCACTGCGCCCTGAAAAGTCGATTGGCAAATATACTTTTTCCGGTATGTCATCATCCTTAACAGACGCGACACTTACATGGAGAATGAACCTGAGGGGTATGGACAGGGTTTATGTGTACCTCAAAGGGAAGAGTAAGTCACGCTCTTCGTTTCCACGCCACCTGAACGACGGAGTTGGCGTGATGAAGACGTTGGTGTTGGATGGGGGAGGGGTTCGAGGCAAGGTATGATCGATGTCTGTGCGTCAAACGCACGGTGTGTGTATGTGTGTACGTGGTAGATGCGTTGGACCAACACGGGGGCCACATCAGGGCACGGCATGCGTTATTCGGGTAGCGCTCCGCTAACAACTGCCAAACATGGGAGGTGTAGTTGCACGCCTAGGGGCGGCTAGGACTTAGGGGACCCGGCCGCGCCAGCCACCTGCGTCCTCTCCCGCCTCCGGTCTCTTGACTCTGTCTTGACACCGGGCTCAGGTGGGGGAGGAGGAGAGAGTGCGGTAGCTGCAGCGCAAGGCTACTATCACTTTAAACTAATTCACGCGCAAGTCACTATCTCTGCTCCACCCTTCCATGGAGCATACGGTGGACATCGTCGGACTACGACGGTCGAACTATCGTGTTTATGACTGTCATCAGGGGTGGGCAGGCGTGTGATCACCATGTAGAATCGGCCAGAAAATATCAGCTGCCTGGACCAAAGTCTTCTGACAACAAAGCACATGATTCGCTAACTGTAGTTCTTTAGAGTAGTTCACAGGTACCCGGTAGGAATTCTTAAAGGCTGCTTTAGTGTCGAGTTGCTGTGTAAGCATTATATTTGAAATCAATAGCAGGTCTGTGTTTACCTACCCACTTTTACAGGAGCTTCCTAGTACGGGTAAAGTATCCAGATTCACCGGAGCAGGGATCTCAATAAGTACATATTTATTTGATCTGCAACGACAATCGACCTTTACTTCCAAACTGCAAGGAGGAGGAGTTTGTGAAGAGTACGCGTAGGTTCGCCTCGTGATGGCTGTCCTCTTACTAATTCGCGCGCTGCGTCTCCTAGAAAAAACAATCTTCGAAACAAGTGTTTATTTTCAGCAGTTGCTGCGCTTAGGTTTGTGGCACGCTCCCTTATATATCCGAGAATGCGTCTCACTGGATAGCCATTTTCGTGGAATGCATTGCGTAGCCGATGGGGCTATACTTAAATAGTTTCAGTAGAACAGGTGCGTCACACTCTGGCCGTAAATATCTTGATTAAAGTTCCCTTTATACTTAACGAAAAAACTTCAAAATTTAATGTATTGTATCGTTTTATTTTTATTTCGGAATATCTTGCGTTGGATAAACCCATCTTCCCGTCTTTTTAAGAAGGACATTTAGGAACACGATTTCATTTTCCATCTCTGATTCTGCAGCAAAATTTAACGAGGTATGTGCGTGTTGGTTAACTTTTAAACTAGGTGGTAGATGGCCGTGGTACGAATCTTCCGGCTGAAAATATCGTCCGCGTACCGATCGTACAAATCGAGGTCATTGATGGTATCCTTAAGACTCCTTCTCTTCATCTTGTTTAGGACCAAGTTCGAGTTGTCAACCCATTGCCCCTCGATGGGTCGCCAGTGAAAGAACGATGCTCGATAGCTCATGGATTTCTTAAATAAGTGTCAAGGAAGGCAGAGTTAGTTGGACAAAATGTACTGCGACAGGACATTATGCAAGATGCTCAGTTGGCAGTTAAGTAGGGCAGGTCCATATATTTTATCGCCTCGTAAACACAGGTATAAAAAAGGACAGGTGCATTCAAAACTAAGGAAGTATTTATTATATATAGCTTCTTCAAACGAAAGCAATATTTTTAAAAATCTGTGGTGCACTGTACCTCAAGGTCATTTTCTAAAACAAGTAAGTAGGTTTTATCCACTTCTACATTATAAGGTAAAAAAATGTTTATAAAGATGACCATTGCCGGCAAGGGATACTGCAATGGCCATTTCTGGGTTATTAGCCGTCATCAGCAAGTCACACCCAACCCTGGGTGGTAAACCACCCGAGGCTCGAACCCGCGACCAGTTGATTATACGTCGAAGGCTCTAACCATTCAGTCATGGGCTCGTTGGTTTGCTGGTTTAGACTGGAATATTAAAATTCGTTAATATTTTGCTGTCATACTGATATTTGTTAAAAACCTTGTTTTTGTGCATAATCTTTGCAGTGCGATGCTTCGGTTGATTCATAAACTAACGAAAGTTAATAAATGTAAAAGAAAATTTGGCGTGCATATGCTTTTTTCCATGCATTCTCTTCAGGTTTTTACTTTCAATTGCTGTTTGATTAAAAAGGGGGTTCGGGTATGTAGTAAGCAAATAAAAAATAAAATATTTCATATAAAATTATACACGTCAATAGGTACGTATCAATAACTCGCTTGCTAAGCTGTCCCCTCGCATTAGAATTCTCCATCGCAAATAAACGTACCTGTCCATAGAGTCCTATTTCCCTTCTGTTAAATCGAAATCTTACAGTGAGAGTTAAATTCCTCTTATTTCGTCCCAGTTACCCCTAGATCCTAGTTGTTAGGATAAAGACTCATTGTTTGCGGTCGGGAACCTTTTTTCGCTTTAATTCCTAAAAATAACACTAATTGACGTGCTCACTAAGTTTATGTTGGCCTCAAGAGCGACAGTCAGTGCGATGAATATGGGACGCAAAGAACAGACCTATCAATAGGTAGACGTTTTGAATAGACTGATCAGCTGCCAGTAGTAAAATTATCTACTGTATACAAGAATCGAAATAACAATGGACTGAAAAATTTTATTTTCAAACCCCAACAGCAGCCGAACGGTGGCTATTCTTAGAAGAGGCAAATGAATATTGCCGGCGAAGACAAGGAAGACTGACAATGTACATCTGCCCATGATAACAATCGCTGTGTGGCTGTTGGCGGGGCTCGAGGGTGAGCCCCAGGGCAGAACGGGACAAATGAGTTCCGCAAGCAATTGGTCAGCGTTAATCAACAAATGCAAGTCAATATTCGCGATCAAAACCGGCAGGACAACAATTCCGTGGCTCAATGACTAGAGCGTTCAACTTCCGATCAACAAGTCGTGGGTTCGAGCCTTTGGTGGTGCATCACCTGGTGTCGAGTAGGACTGTGAAATACAGTGTTCCTTATGGCTGCCCGACGTCTCCATCAAATTCCTACTTGCAATTTAACCGTCACGTCGACCGAAAAATGTGCTTCGATCAAGAACACACCTGAAGCAACCAACTAGTATCTAACAGGTTGCGCAGGTGCATCGAACTTCCTCTCACGTACCTGACCTTAAGTGCTTACAGTAAAAAAGACACTCTATTACTGTAAATGGTGGTTGGTAAATGAATCCATGCAGACATTCAAAGTTGTACCTGGTTAAACCGGTTGGTTGTTTCATAGTTCAGGCTATGGTTTTGATGATGGTTTTATATCTTTGAAGCGTTCCATTTGAATTCATCCGAAAGCTGAGGTGAACAGATCATTCTTTTCGTAAAGATTGACACTTCAACTTTTAATTTTGACATAGGGAATTACTGAGCTTCATATTTTCAACTCTATTCTTACCGAAAACCTAAATTTCCCGGACAATGGATCAGGTTATTGACAGTTGCAACAGTAGTATAGTCAAAAGTCGTGATTTCGAGACGATTCGATTATCCAGTGATGAATACTAATCAGGTCTTATTCTCAAATAGCTGCTGTAATCCGTCAAAATTACCTCATTTTGGTTAATAAATCTGTTTATCAGAATCTTTTCTTCGCAGATATTTAAGAAGCTGTATTCCAGTAGCATCGCCTTGCTATGTTATTTGTGGTTTAAATAGCTTTAATTTTGACATCAATGCTAGCATAATCTTTTATTGATTCGTATCAAAATAGGATTTAGCCGTTTACTGGTATGAGATATCTGTCCTCCTTGATTTTGGACAAACTAAAATAAACGTTAAATAATTTGAGAATATATCTTCGAGAGGGCTGGTCGATTAGACAGAATCTTCACGCATGTTTCGCTTCAATTACGCAGTTGGGGTTATTTATGAGCGCATGCAAAGACTGCTCGTTAGACAGATGCCATGACATGATCCTACTACGTGTTTTACCGATCCCGATTAAACACAACGCTTTTGTGCTTTTCTTCCATAGAAGTAAGCAATTAAATTCAAAAGTCTGAATTCTACAAAACAAAATTTTAAGTAACTGAACTTCAATTAAAAGATAGGCGCTGGATGCGATACCAATCTACTGTGCACGGAAGTTCAGTGTCGAAAACCTGGGAAGACCACAAGTACCAATAAAATCACCAGAAGTTTCGACGGAAAACTTTAAGTGTTAAAAAATGAAGTATGACCAATGCAACAGTTTGCTCAGCGGTGCATCTGCTGTAACCTCTCGGGAAGTTACAGTTCAGCACACAGATCAGGTTAAAGTGTTATTTTATGTGTCTGTACGCGGTACGCACTAGTGGACACGATGCTTCGATTTCCACTGCAGTAAAACGATCCTTCCACTTTAAGCTGTTGGCCTAATTTTTAATGTCATCTTTGTCCTGAGGCTACCTGCCATGAGGCCGCTCTTAAGTAAAGCAAGTATTGTGCTCAAGTCACCTAACCCTGAAGAATACAAAATCCGAAATAGTTGTTGCCTGCTTTTCCGCAAGTTAGATAAAATGTTTCGACCACCTGAGCGTCGAGCGCATCTTCAAACTACCTTATCGAGATTGCTCCTGATATCAATGGTCAACCATAGGTTATTGACAGATAGTAATGCCCTCAACTTATGGGTCCAACAACTCGAGCTTACAAAGCCCGCCTTTGCGTTTGTTGCTTTTCGCGAAAAACGCGCTCCAGAACGGTTAATGTCTGACTGAAAGGCATTGCAGTCGGGCAGGGTAAGTCAACTGTCTAGAACACTGTCGGATGCTTTTGCCGAGATAGTGTACCGTTGATGAAGTGCAGTGGAAAAGACAATCATCCCGCATTCAGTTTTACAGAATGCTACATTCCAACTATTCATTTTGATTCTGTCTGTTTTAATGAATTATAAAAAATTCATTTGGCTGTTGGCAAACTTAAAACTTTTCCGATTTTTATGGTATAGATCATCTGTTTTCGCCTGTAACTAATTACTGCGTTGTTACAGATAAGGGGAAATTCGCAGCTGTTTAAAAAAAACGACTGTAACGCTTCTTCATACTTGCCACTTCGTGGAAAGCTTTACTGCGCATTTGCAGCGGAAATCAGTAGTGTTCGCCATATAAATGCAAGTCCAAAAATATTTTTACCTTGATTTTGGACAAAATAAATAAATTTTAAATTATGTGATTAATAAATTATGGCTAACTCAGACAACATACCTTCGGCAGGGCTGGTCACTTAGAAAGAATCTTCATGCATGTTTCAATTAAATTACGCAGTTGGCGGTTATTTATGAGCGCACGCAAACACAGTTTGATAGGCCGATGACATTACATGATTCTACTATGTGGTTTACGGAACCCAGGTAAGCGCAATGGCTTTTGGTTTTTTATCCAGGGTAATAAGCAATACAATTTAAACGTCCGATTTCTAGTAAGTAAAAGCTTACCTAAAAGAAATAAAGTTAAGAGCTACTCCGAGTGCGAGGTATTAAATTACCGTGAAAAGGGGTACCATGCCAAAAACCGTGGCATACCCAAAACGTCAAATAGCAATACAATTAATCAGAAATCCGAAATGGTTGATTGAGAGTTTAAAAAAAGCGTTTAAAACGGAATACAAGCGATACAGTAGTCTGCTCAGTTGTCCAAGTTTTGGGCAAGACTAGGATGTTACAGTTCGAGTAAAAGTATTATTTTATGCACCCACAGGTCATGCGTCTAGTGCACAGATGCTGTCAAGTGGAATTGTTTGAGTGATTCAAATATTCTATGGTGGGATAGTGGCTACTAAGTTTCACTGCTGAAGCTGTTCTCGACGTAATCGACAGATTGACCGTCGTAGTCTGACGATGTCCACCGTATGCTCCACAGAAGGGTGGTGCCGAGACGGTAACTTGCGCATTGATTAGTGTTAAGTGATAGTAACCTTCCACTGCAGCTACCGCACTCTCTCCTCCTCCCCGCCTGGTCTCGGTGTAATGAAAGAGTCAAGAAGACCGGGGGTGGGAGAAGCCGCAGGTGGACGGCGCGGCCGGAGCCGCCCCCGGGCGAGCCACCACACCTGGACCGGATCTCACGAAGTGGGAGGGCCATAAAGGTCACATTAATAAGGATCAAGCACGTCAGATAGTTTACAGTGAAAAAAATGCACTTAGCCGTCGACCTCACTCTCTCTCCCAACCCCCACAATCAGACCACCGTCCGAGCCTGTCAGCTGTTTGATGCGGAAGTGGGCGTAGCTGCTGGTGACCTCGTCTACATGTACTACGTACATGGCATGGCCCCCCAAACACAAACACCAGGATTTCACGCAACAGGGGTTGAAAGGCTCATATCTCACATATGTGAGCTAGCTAGAGGTCACGTCAAGGAGGAGCCATTGCAACCTGACACTCAGACCACCAGTCAGCCACTGCACACAACACACTTTGAACTGACTGTGAGGTCTGAGTGTAACTGTCAGTTGGCAACCTTCCAACCAACGGCTTTTATCGCCCCCTGATATTCTCAAGCTTAGATAACACATGCAACAGAAGAGTCCCATGGAGAAGGATCCGAGGATCAAACTCGCCTCTCAATCGGCTCTGCAGACTAAGAGCAAGTTTTCTGTAGTGTTGCGTGTGATCATGTGAGTTGCATAGACTAATAAGAAGAGATAATTTGTGTTGTGGTAAAGCCGGTGGTGTTCTACCGCAGGTTTTCATGGAGACGCTTGTGACCTAATAAGCTCTCGTGGTGTGTAAATGTGCATGGGCAATGCAGACAGTTGAGTCGAGTGCGGCGGGTGTATGTTGGTGCTCCTAGCACTGGTTCGCTGGTGACCGACTAGGCCGATGCGTGATGTGCAAGTGCGCTGACAATTAGGACAATATAGGTCGGGAGGTGCTGAGTCTGGGGGATCTGTTGCTGGTACCGGTAGTCAAGCTCATTGGAGGAAAATGGGAAGCGTTGATGGGTGCGCAATGTGTTGACATTGCGGCGGACTCCGCTTTCGTGGATGCGCATGTGACCGATCAGGCCCATGCGATTAGTGAATGCGCGTTGGCAGTAAGGGCATTGGAGGCGGCAGTCTCTGCTGTGTGTTGGTGCCGCAGGCACTAGTTCGGCAGTCTCTGTGTGATGGTTTCGCAAGTGACCGACCAGGCTGATGTGTGAGGTTAATGTGCGATAGCAATGAGGACAGGTAAGTACCGAGTCCCCATCCCTGGTACTGGGGGAAGTGATAGTTTTGGAAGTAGTAGGTGGCAGGTGGCTACTGAGGTGGTTGGATTGGGGAAAGTGGTGTTCGTCACCGTGATCGGTGAACGGGTGGAGGAGGGAGGATGGTGTCGGGGATCGGGGTCGTCGTCATTGTGTTTGAGGCAGGCGTGGCAGAGGTTGCTGCTGTGGGATTGTTGTTGCATTGAGTCCCAAGATGTCCGACCAGGTCGATTCGCGCGTGGAATGTGCGTTAAAAGCGTGGGCAGGTTGGAAGGGCTTGGGCATTGGCGGTGTTGATCCGCGGTGCTGGTGACTTGCGAGCCGCCGTTTGGCCTTAGCAGCGGCGATCCGGTTGGCCTCAAACAGTATTTACGGATCTCCTCCATGTCGGTCTTTCCTTGACGAGGTCCCCTCAGGTCGCCAGGTTGATTTGCAGTTACTTCAGAGATTTCTTCAAAGTGTCCTTGTAGCGTCGTTTTTGACGTCCCTGTCAGCGAGCACCCATAGCGACATCTCTTTAGAAAAGTCGTTTGGGTAGTCGCTCGTCGTCCATTCTCACCAGGTGGCCACTCCATCGCAGTTGCACTTGTCGCCGCATGACGTGGATGCTGAGGATTCCGGTCCGCTCCAGGACTTCCGTGTCCGGGATCCTGTCTTGCCATCTCAGCTTCAGTATTCTGCGGAGGCAGCTGAGATGAAAGTGATTCATTTTTCTTGCTTGGCTCGAGTAGATGCTCCTGATCTCCGCTCCGTAAACGAGTGACGTCAAGACGACGGCTTTCTGCATCTTCAGTTTGGTGTTCAGATGAATACTGTGCGATTTCACATGGAGACCTGCAGCTGGCCGAAGGCCTGACTGGCTTTGGAGATCCATTGTGCAACTCGTTGTCGATTCTCGTGTCGCGTGACAGCGTGCCTCCCCAGATAAGCAAAGGTTTTAACATTTTTGAGTTGAGCGCCGTTTACACTGATTCAGGGAGCATTGCATTCCGCGATGGGCAGCAATTGGTGCATGACCACCGTTTTGCCTGTACTGCTTTTTAATCCAAATTTGGCGCAGCCTGCGGTGAAGAAGTCCATGCCCCTTGTCCTCCTCCATCATGGTTTTGAGGGCGCAGTCAACCGCTATGAGCCAGTTGTGGACTGTTGTAGTAGAAACGTGCTTTGGGGCCTGCATACGCCGACTATTTAGAGGGTGCCCGTCAGTTCTGTATGCGATACGGATCCCAGGGTGCTCATCACGGTAGGCGTCCATCAGCATAACAGACAACATGAGACTGAAGAGGGTGGGGGCTAGTTCGCAGCCTGCTTCACTACATTGGTCTATGCAAATGCTTCGGATTCCGTCCCGTTGTCATTGACGCGCGCCACTATCCCGTCATGAAGCTGACGCACCATGTGCATGAACCGCTCAGGAAAACCAAATTTTTGCATGACTTTCCACAGTCCGTCGCGATTCACCATGTCAAATGCTATTGTCAGATCCACAAAGGTAGTGTAGAGGTGGGTTTTCATCTTCTGGCACTTCTCTTGTAACTGGCCGGCAGCGAAGATCATGTTGGTTTTTCCACGGTGTCATCGGAAGTCACAGTGGCTTTCTGGCAGCAGTCTCTGTTCTAGGTGACCGTTTAGACGATTGAGAAGGATACGGGCGAAGATCTTGCCGGTGATATTGAGCAACGAGATGCGTCCTTGGTGATCAGAGAGTTGCCAGTTCCCGGTACGCTTGTAGATATGGACGATGGTTGCGTCTTTGAAATCCTGAGGAACTTTTCCTCGGCGCCAAATCTCCTGGAAGAGAGTTTTGAATTCTGCGATCATCCAGTGCTTGCCGTGGTTATAGACTACCGGTAGGATTGCGTCGGATCCCGGGGCTTTCTTGCTGGAAACCTATTGCACGTCCAGCCGGTTTCTGGAAGGGAAGGTGGCAGATCCAGGTAAATGTTCTTATCCACTAGAGAAAGCAGTTTAATGGCAGCATCTGAGCTGGTTGGTGAGCAATTAAGGACGTTTCTGAAAAGCTTGGCACGGCGCTTCAGAATTTGGGATTCCTCTGTCAGAAGTGTTGTGCCGTCAGAGCTGAGCAGCGCTGCGGTGACCTTGATGCCGGGACTGCAGATGGCCTTGATGGCTATGAAGACGTTTTTCATTTCATTGCGGTCCACATAACCCTGGATTTCCTCAGCCTTTCGGATCATCTAGGCATCTTGCATCTTCCACAGCCTCTGCCGTACAAGGACGTGGCATCAGAAGAAGGCTGCTTTGGTGGCGTCAGTCTGAAGGTCCATGTAGGCTTTGTGTAGCCGATTATTCTCGGCGAGTTGGTTGCTAATGTCAGCGTCATTGTCGTCAAACCAGTCCTCCTGTTGATGGCGTGCGCGTCCGAGGACTTCGAGGGTGGTAGACTTGATGACATTTTGCAGTTGAAACCATCGTGTTCCTACGGTGGTGTTATTATCTGGAGCACACAGGTGCTCAGTTTCTGGGTTATTTGGTTGCTGAAATCAAAACACTGAGAAGGAAAATTGAACAAAAGAGTATTTAACTTACCTGGTGGTCCCTTACCTTGGGGTCTTCGTTGATGTTGAAGTCGGAGCCTCATCTAGGAGATTACGAGGTGGTGATCCGTTCAACCATCGGCATCGCGGATTGCCTTGGTCACCAACGCGTCCTGTCGATCTCACCTCCGGACGAGAACATAGTCCAGCAGCTGCCAGCACCGCCACCGAGGGTGCATCCACGTGGCCTTCTCCCGCGTCGGAAGGCGTAAGAAGGTGTTGGTCAGCAGAAGGCGGTAATCCACACGGGTTCGCAGAAGAAGGATGCCGTTATCGTTACAGCTACCGAGACCGTGGGACCCAGCACCTCCTGCCAGGCCGCGTGGCCTGTTCCGACGCGGGCGTTGAAGTCACCAAGGACAATTAACCTGTCCACCTTCGGCACAGTCGCCAGCAAGGCGTGCAGGTCCTCGTAGAATTTGTCCTTTACCGCATCAGAGCTAGTCATTGGGGGAGCGTAGGCGCTGATGATGGTGACGAACATGTCTCCCCGAAGAGGCAAGCGGAGGCTCATCAGGCGATCATTGATACCCTGCAGCAGACAGGGCAGACGTCCCACGATATCGTTACGGATGGCAAAGGCAACGCCAGCATCGCATCGCTCTGCCTTTGGCCGGCCGCTCCAGAAGAAGGTGTAGCCGGCACCCACCTCCTCCAGCTGACCCTGCACTGAGAATTGGTTCTCTCTGAGAGCAGCAGTTTCCGAGCGACTAGCACCGTCCTCCGTTCCGGCCGGTTGCTCCTAGGATTGTCTAAAAGTGAACGAACATTCCAGGCCGCTAGTTTACGTGGACTCACCCGAGCAGCCTGGAGAGTATGGCGAGGGGGATTGGGGCGGTGGGTATTGTTGTTTGTTTGAGATTTACGACCGCGTATTTTACGATCTGCGAGCCGCGGCCAGCTGCAGAACACGTGATAACCGGCATTTATTAAGGGCACATTTTCTAGCTTCTGCCTTCGCGAAGAGGCAAGCAGTGCTGTCCTTAAATAGTGCGGCTCGGACATCCCAGACGGCTGCCGAACTCCACTATGGGTCACGGTTTTGTTTTAGTGGGAGAACGGCCCGAGTTAGCCTGGGTCGCCTACGGGGTTATTGTCGCCCCCACTGTAGGACTTTTTGAGAGATGGAGGTGGGAACCTCGGGAGTCAGACATACCGGGTGTGGAGGCACACACAACACCGGAGACACTCACTTGGTTAAGCCCGCCGCTCGTAACGGTTTCCAGGGGTGTGGCCGCTGGGAAGAACCCATTTTCGAGGAGCCACAGGTGAGAGTTGGGTACCAGTAAGAAGCGGCCACAGGAGCGTTCACCACCTGTACGAGACAAATGGAGCGACCAAATGCAAGCTGTGTGGTGCTGCCCCTAACAAGTACCCCCTACACCCTACCAATTATGGGAGAAGCAAACAACTGGCAAGTGTCCCGAGTCTTCTTGATTCATCAAAAAATCGAGATAATGGCGTATAAGATGGACACCAACATGTTTTGGGCCTAAATTTATCGCCGTTACCACCTGCGGTGTCAGAATCGTTTTCATGTGAACGGACGCACTCTACAGCCAGAATGGTAACTAGGTAGCTGAACTTACCTATCGCAAGTGGATTTTATATTAAACAAGACTCTCCCCCAGCCTTTTAAAACACAGCAGCCATCCTGACACTAACTATTATCAAAACAGTCAAAGGTTTGGATGGCACTACCGTATACTAGGAGCCTATGGATAGCAATGTCACTTGTCTCACAACCATTGTGTATTGCGTTGTTTATCGATTTGAGGCAGAAATACGATGTGCAATCGTTTGACACAAGACTTCGCATCAAACGGTATAAGGGCGGAAATCGTCCGTGGTGTCCAGCGCATTTCGTGCTAAATGAAATTCATTGTAAAAGCCGACAACTGGATTTAGATCCACGCGCCTTAAAACCAAATTCTCAGTAGGAAAGAAGCGTTTGTCAGATTCTGGACACGCCTTTCGTTTACCGAGACGTCAAAATCTTAAAGCGAATGAATGCTAAAACTACAATTTGTTAGAGGCTGATTATCAATAGCGACAAAGATAAGGGAAACTGGAATAGCCATTTCTGGTTCATTAGACGTCCTCAGCTAGTCATTCACAACCCCAGGTGCTGCCCCAATGAGGCGTGAATTCGTGGCCCGTTGATCAGAAGTCCAATGCTTTTTTCTATCGAGCCTTGGGTCGGGGCACCGGCTGGGTTTGGGTATGACAGGCTGATGACGGCTAATGAGCCAGAAATGGCCATTTCATTCTCCCTTGTCTTTGTCGACCTGGTTCGCTCCTCTACTACCACTAATCGCTGCTGGCGGAGCTCGAGAATGAGCCCCAAGGAAGCACGAGACAGGTGAGTTCCATTGGTGATCAGTGAGCTTTCATCAACGAAAAATAGATTTGTTATCTCATTTCATGCGCAAATACATTTTAAAACATGTTTTCGATTTAAAAGAATTACCTAAATATGGTTGTTATACTAGTTATAATGCAGCAGCATCCTAATATTTTTCAAGATACCACTTTTTGAAGGAGTTTCTTTCTGATCGCCTGGAAAAACTTCACTGTAAACATGACTTCTTACCTACTATGAATTTTTCCCATAGAATTTCCATGCCTCTATAAATTCTAAGCTATTTTGCAGAAAACATGCACCAAAATAACCTCTTTTTGTACTTCATTCATAGATAAGTACGCCTGCTTCAAATTTGATATAAGAGGAAGACTCATCATTCAGTTTTTGAAAAACTGTTTCAATCACTGTATAACTTTGAACCCTACATGTCACTAGACTTTACTTTAGGGCTGTCCATTAAATATTTCTCTATGGTTATGAGAAGAAATTATTGAGTTCCCCTAAAATTTTTCAAACGAATGTTGACCGTGTTGTATGCTTCACGAGCAGTATTAATAAAGCTAAAAATGCGACGCTCTATAAATGGAAATTCTACGGTGTTAAAAAATCTCATAATAAGAAACATTTTTCACGCCGAAGGATACCCTTTTATCAAGTATAGAATTTGAAAAAGACTTACTTTGCTACCAGATAAATGCAAGGAAGTTTATATTTGCGTATGCTTTCTATAAAATTTATTTAAAGTTATAAAGGCATCAAAACTCAGGAGGCAATTTTCGGAATGATGCTCACTCATAGGACCCGACCTAAATAATAGTTGAGAAACGAAAAAAAAATCTTTATTTCGGTTCATAGTTCATGAGATTACCCATTTACTGCATATATGCTCTGCGGTTTACTAACCCATCTCAATCGAAGTTGAGGCCTAGGGGGAAAGCAGGCCGTAGGGGAAACTCAGAGAGCGTAGAGCTTATAGAGTACACGAATCTGCGAGACCCCTTACTGGGTTTGGAAGCAAGCAGATGTGGTAGAGATCGCTGGTCGGATATGAATGGAGACGCCGGCACTGTCCCCCTCTTTAGCCTTTCTCGGTCAGCTGCAAACGGACGTGAGTGGGACAGGTGCAGATAAGAACAATGGGCAACGTCACCCAGACAACATCCTTGTAGGGCGGGCAGTGTCGAGAGCGCAGCAGCGCACACGGTCAGCCTTAGAAACGGCGGTCAACATGTCTGATGCACTACACAATGCATAGCGTGGTAACAAATCTTACCCCCCCCCCTTCCCTCAATGATTGAATCTAGCCTGCTTTCAATGTATTAGTAAGATTACGATTTCGATTATTTCTTCTCCTTCATCTATGTATTTTTAACACATGAAGGGTGTCAGCCAAGGAAAATTATAGTCTTCTTACGCCGTTAGGCATAAGCTGGAGCCCTGACAGACCGTCAAATAGAGGTCAGTAATACACGCCCAGTACGATTAACATATCCCGTAATCTGGGTGGTAACCGAAATTTCAACGGTGGTGAATGTTTCCGAACTCTACCGACAGGACAACGAGCAGTTAGCTCGTTGGTAGAGCTAGAAACTGCCTAACGCAAATGACAAAACTCCCAGTGAATGGAGGCTTACAGCTCGGTAACGGGACTCACTCGGTGAGCAACCTTCCGACAATTTTAATATTTCCAATGGAAACTGGCAAGAAAACGAGCCTGTGGGGCAATGGGTTAGAACTTTGTATCCCTAAGAAACAGGTCGCGGATTCGAGGCTTGCGTGGTGCACCACCTGAGGTTGGGTATGACTGACTGACGACGGCTACGAAGCCAGAATCGACCATTCCATTCTCACCTTTCTTTGTCGGTAATGTTCTTTAGCCACTGTGTGGCTGCTGGCGGGTTTCAAGGCCGATCCCTGGGGTAGAACAGAGTGAGTGATTCCAGCAACCGATTGGTGTGCGTCCATCTCCAGTGTCAATATTCCTGATTATAACCAGCAAAAAAATGAACCCGGCACTGTGGGTTAGTGTTTCAGCCCCTAATAAACAGGTCATGAGTTCAACCCCGGGTGGTGCACTACCTGTGGTTGGGTGTGGCTGGCTGATGAAAGCAAATTAGACATAAATGGCCATTACGGTTTTTCTTATCTTTGTCGGTAATTTTCTTCTGCCTAAAAACCCCTGTTCGAATGCCATGTTATTCGAACCTGGGAATTATTTACGATTGGTTGATGCCTGCCAGCTGGCCGGAAATTTCCATCCCAGTCTCCATTCCACCTGTTATTACTTCCTCTATGCATACTTCTTTCCGCATTCTTCCATATTAATTTACCCTGGACATTCCCACTTTTGGGTAAAGACTTATAATCCTCTCTTCGAAACAAATCTCATGACATCTACCCTGTGTCTTTAAAAGTACAAAGTAAAATGGAATTTTTTGCCTCCTTAGAACATTGCCAGCTTCTAGTACTACTTTGCGCGTTATCGCGCAATCGACCTTCGGTCACCTTTGGAAACACGAACATGGACTTAAAGGAACTACTCCTTTTTTTCCGTTCAAATTGGTACCAAAGCTGTAAATCCTTTTCGCGGTCTAAGGACTGTACCAACAATATTGCTGTCGACTGTAAGTTCGTTTGTTATTACTTTGAAATGGCTTGTAGTTATTAGCACTAATGTTTCCCCTCAAAATTTGAAGAGATCTTAGCTAATTTTATGGGTCTTCTATTAGAAAAACACGTTTCTCTGTCAATGAACATCTTAGACATTAATGTGGAGATTTAACTCGCCTATGCTTCCCTCAATACTGGTAATGCTGCTCATAGACTGTGTTCTACTTCACCGCCCACGTCATTTCACGTTAAAAATAAACATTGCAGTCTAGTTCGATTAAATTTATCTTATTGTGTATGCCAAAAAAGTTATCCCACTTAGAAACAGGCACAGTTTCAAGAAGCCTTAAAGTAAAATCCTCCGGGCAGGGCTTCCGTGGAACTTTAATCGGCCTTAGGATTATAAAGTTCGTGTTTTGTTAATTCTGTTCAAACTTTCAGATGTCCATGCACATTCCTATCCCACATGAAACATGGTTAAGTTCACTGGTTAATATTTTTGGCCTGCATAAAACTGTTCTGATTAGACGTGACAGGATTTTTTCCTGTCTTCTAATCTATGATGTTAAATGGAACACCTCTAGGTCACACGCTTGTGTGCTAGGCTAAAGAAATTAGTGAGACCACAAAAATGAAACTGCTAGATTAAATGCCCTGCCTATTAACATGCTTTTTCATCTTCTCCACGACAATTTTGCCTTTATACTTCTGCCTTCGACTAAATAAACTTTTCATGCCTCACTTAATAACGAAGACGTAGATTCCCATGTTTTGAACTTCTATCTTTATTGCCAATAAGTCTACGTTCAATTCAAATGACTTTTCAGCATAGTCGTCATCAGGTGTTTTCTGATCTGGGTCAGTAGATATAACGGAGAAACCTCGCCAAATTATCTGTTGTTCAACGGTTTCTGATATTGAGGTATGACACGTCGTCTTTCAAGTTTTTCTCCCGCAGCCGGTCTTCTTAGCCTGGTCCGGAACCGGGTCAAGGTGGGAGAGGAGGATAGAGAGCAATAGGGGCCCCACTGACATGGTACACACGGGGAACCTCATCGGAATCAAGGGTCGAATCGTGAGATGAACAATGCCGGCAAAGACAAGAGAGACTAGAATGGCCAGTTCTGGCTCATTAGCCATTATCAACTTATAATACCCGACCCCACTCGAGACTCGAACGCGCGACCCGTTGTTTAGAAGCAGAACGCTCTAACCATTGAGTCACAGGTGCATTGTCTTACCGGTTTAGATCGGGAATATTGACGAATGCTCATCGATCTCTAACGGAATTTACTCTTTCCCGGTATTGTTCATCTCCATTTACTAGTACTACTTTTACTACTGGCAGGGCTAAAGAATGAGCCCTAAGGCAGAACGGGATGAGTAAGTTCGCTTAGTGATCAGTGAGCGTTCATCAACGAATGATTCTTACAATTTTTCTCACCCAGACTCCTTGGTCTACCGTCATCTTTTATTCACCCATAAACCCTCCTCTCACCAGCAGTCACGTGAAATTCAACATCTCTGCGTTTAACTAAGTGTGAATTTCGTCATACTTTCTGCTGCATCTCGGCACATCAACGATGAGATACAAGATCCTCTGCTGTCTTTCTGATCTACAGTGAGTCTAAAGCAGGCCATTCAAGAGAAGCTAGTCACAAAAACCACCGCAATTGTTTATATCCCTTTTATTCATGTCCTTTTATCACTGATTAACTAGTCTGGATGGTTGAATAATGTGACTTGTAGGGCCGGCATTCCATGAAATATAAATAAGGTGAATAGTGTCTTTAGTAAAATAGGAAAGTTTATTGAGTACATTTTTGATGCTGTTTTCCCAGGTCATCGTGAGACTGGAGTAAATGTGCAAAATTTATAAAAATTTCAAACGGGCTTAAAAAATGTTACTCGTTTGGCGTTTGCGGTAATAACCGCTCGCCATTTGCGTCGTTTTGTATTGATTGATTATCGTCTCTTCCATTTTTCCATGGGATTTTTTTGCATGACATTAGAGTGCATGGTTTCAAGAAACTATCGGCCTTTCTTGGAGCTGCAGGCCCTGACACTGTGAGTTTTTTCCCAGGCGAGGATGTGCCCTGTCTTAAGGGTGTGTCTGGCCACTTGGGACAGATGGTCACGTCTCTTACCTGACAAGTGATGTTTGCGAATGAATGCAGAGGCAGATTTTCCCGTTTGGCCGCAATATACGGCATTACAGGCATCGCACGGAATCTTACAGACGAAGATTAGCTGAATTCACTTATCAGCTTGATTGACATCCATCGTATGCTGACACTGAGTGGGCGCAAGTTTGTTGACTTCATGTGCGATAGATTATAGAAAGGCAGACATAGGCAGCATAGTCCGCACTCTCTCCGCCCTCACCCACTTTGCTCGATAACCGGGCGATTTTAAGACGACCGGAGGCGAACGGGAGCATAAACAGCCCGTTTACTCGTAGCACACTCAGGACCTGTTTACAGAAAATGTACCAGGCTTTCATGAGGGGTGTGGCTCAGAGTTTTAATGCAGGAGAGTGTCCCAGAGATCACACTTAGAGGGTGTCATCGCAGCCTTTTAAGGTTCAAATACAGTCAACCCCAGGTTTCATGGGAACTAGGGGTCACAGCAACCAGCAAGTACTTGAGATCTGCGAATACACGCGACCCCTCTAAAATCACTTTTAACTGCCTTTTTGGCGTCCAAACAGCAAACATACTTTAAGATATCATCCTAAAGCAGTTTAATATTTTTTGATAGTCAACCTACCACATTACTTTCAAAAATAAATGGCTTGTAACCGCGCATGTGCACACCGAAAATTCTTACGTTAACTAAGGCAAAAATTAAGCAAGTTACCCCTTTATGTGCTTTTGAAAATTGCTAAATATTTAATCATAAAAATTAGTTAGAAAGGAAAATAAATTAAACGAATAATGAATATTATCGAGGATTGATTCGATACGATGTTGGGGTTAACTTGCCAGTCTGTCTCATAACAATCAGTATTTTAACTGTAAGTTAGATTTTTACTCTAGGGACTGATGTAGTTGTTGCCTCTTTAAGCGCTTTTCGTGTTCAAGAGTTGTATAAGTTAGCTATGATTCGCAAGGAGTCAGCGAGTTAGCTGCTACCCACTGCCTTCAGTCCATTACTGCACATCGAGTTGTTTAAACAATTCAGCAGCATGACGTTCCTCATTATCTATTTCCAAGTTCTATGAGGCCTTTGATGGAAACGTACCTAAATGGGTCGTGTGGTAAATGCAGTGGACCAATATGGCTGCGGAATGTGTTATTATTCTAGTATGCAGCCCCATAACAAAAGCCGAACATGAGGGTGCGCGTGCCCATTTAGGGCACGCGTAGGTGCAGGCTCACACCGCACCCCGCTCTCCCACTCCATGAGAGATGCTTCATCGGCACCCGACCCCACCTCCGGTCTTCTTGACTCTGTTTTGACCCAGGGCACAGGTGGGTAAGGGAAGAAACAGAGCGCGGTAGATGCTGTGCAAGTCTACTATCACTTAAAACTAACTTGTGCACAAATCACCGTCACTGCACCATCCTTCTATGGAACATACGGTGGAAATTGTCGGATTACAACGGTTGAACTGAACTGACAGGTGAGATAGATATTTCAGCGGTAGGGTATTGGATAAGGTATGACTTCCTTTGTGGAATTTCAGGTCTCAATACCTTGTTTTGCCTCTTTTAGTTCCCAATACAAACTTATGAGTGGATGACTTATAAGGCAGCCTAACCAGGACATGGCAATAGGAGCCACCTGTAATACGTGTGGCTTCGCACCAAATTCCGGAGGAAGTAGGTTTAGAGTAAAGGTTAGAATTAGAGTTAAGTTTACGGTTAGGTATAAAGTTAGGGTTAAGGTCAGGGTTGGTGTTAGGGGTCAGGAGTATGTTGATGGTTAAGATTTTGGCCCTTTTTACTGTAGGGTGTAGGTTTAAGGCAGGTTAAGGTTCAAAATTAGGGTTTAATTTCAGTTTTATGTGAGCGTTATTGTTAAAATTAAGGTGGGAATATTTACCCATCCTGAAATCTATAGCAAGGCGGGACGTTCCTATAGAGGGCGGGACGTTCCTATAGAGGGCGGGACGTTCCTATAGAGGGCGGGACGTTCCTATTCCCGTGTCCTGTTTAGGCAGCCATACATATCATCCTAACTCAGACTTCCTCATAAAACTAACCTTCCCACATTCGTTGTTGGTATCATTTTAAACTAAGTTTTTTTACTTCCACCCTCCCCTTCAAAAAAACACGAGTCCTGGCTTGTCTGTGATTAACAAGCGACCTGGGATTTGACTTACCAAGAACGTGAAAGAGTCTTCCATCTCAGGTTTTACATACTGTGTTAAACTACCGTAAATCACCTGAAACTAGCCTGATACGGTTAAGATTGAAGATATGCTTACTTATCTGCGGTTAACTTGCGGAATTCCTCCGACAGGCAGCATGTTTACCAACGGAGGTTTAGAGTTGATCACTGACTGCGTTAGCGTTCCGCTGACCCGAAGCCATCTCATTGCCGGCAGCATTAGTGGGGTCACTGTCGGCGTGGCGGGAGGTTGTCACAGGGTGGGGGGGGGTCTTAGCAGGCAGGGCTGTATGTGCGTGTGTGTGACAGGCTTAATTGCTACTACAGCTCTGCGTGCGCGACACAGCAACCTCGCGATTGTGCAGACAGACCACCCAAGACCCGGCGCACAAGTGCTTCTCTAATATCAACAAACCGTCAGTCGACTACGATGGCTTCCTGTGAGAGGCATGACTAAGTTTTCCAGCAGAACCTGGCTAGAGTTAGTTAGATGCAAACACGCACGCACGCGCACTCACACGCAGTCAACTCCCTAGAGGGCCACTTCAATGTCCAATTCACGAATTAAACTCTAACAACAGGATGCATGTAGCGGTAAACTCGCGGTGATAATTACAGCTAAACAATCTGAAATTATGGGGAATTTGTTGCAGTGCCTTAATTCTGACAGAAGTTGAAACAGAAATTTGTGATGAGCTCACACAAGTACAAGTTTCTGCTAGATTTATTTTGAGGGAAATAAATCAACGAGTTGGCTTAAGTGAATTTTTTACTTGTAGGTAAGGATAATTTTCGCGAGCATAACGACGAAACGTGCCAGCAGCTTCAAAAAAATAAAATTATTTGCCTAATCGGACAAGTAGGGGTTTTAAGTAGTTTTGATGTATATATATATATATATATATATATATATATGTGACACGGCCACCAAGACACCCAAAATAATGACCTGGCGAACTCTCCTATACATTAAAAATGTATCAGAGCTTGTCGAAAAACAGATACAAGTAGCACACAACCCTACATCTACTTTACGCTCAGAGATTATCCACCCTAAGGACAGGGTTAGCTACCTGGATAAAAAGGTGTTGTCTATGAATATCCATGTTCCAGTTGTAATGTCATTTATTGTGGCTAAACTGGGATATCTGTCTCAACCCGCCTAATGTTACGTCAGTTAGCGGTTAGAAGACGAGACCATTTATCCTAAGTGGCTATGCATACACTGGACACAGGACATAAATTTGCAAGGGAGAAAACACGGATTTTTGGCATCTGCCCAATCAGAAAAGGCCGTGAATTCCTCGAAGCAATGCTCTCAGATGAGGCATGCATCAACCAGCATATCAATTTGGATGCCGCATACAAAATCGTTAAAGAAAACTTCAAACGCGCAGAACCAATCACGACGGGATGACAAAATGCACTTAAGGCGTATTGGTTCAGATCTATCCCAAACTCAGAATCCTTTGTTAAACACGGTTAATTAGTAACTTGTTCCTGTAAACTGCCCGTAGTCTGACGACGAGCTGGGGGACCAGTCTCGAAAATTAACGCATTAAATTTTCGATTTTCCCAAATATTTTCCCTACATATATGTGGAAATGGTGTGTACTCCCCTAGCAATTTTCCTAGAAAAAGCCTTTTGGTGCATTAAAATAAGCAAACCAAACAAATAAGATTGTTCTTCCTTTGGAACACCTTGTTTTGTCTCCTCAAATGTCGATAAAAACGCCATTCCTTAATTTCCCATGGCCTTGCGCCACGAGAACTGTCTTCCTAATTCACAGCTGCGTCATGCAGCGGCACCGGATGGGTCAAACATGCGTTCTATGCTCGTGGCTAGTACCTGAGCTGTCCGTATTTTCAGCATTAACGTGTTTGTATACTCCTGGCTACCTGTTGGCAGCTTGTGTATATAAGCTAGAAATTACGCGATGGCTGATGGATTTCAGCCCAAATATGCAAATCACCTTTCGAAATGAGCACACGACAGGAAGGCCTAGGCTTGAATAAAGCCACCGCTCAAACCATCTGTACTAAGAGGCCCCGAGTGCGAGCTGTACTCTTACGTCCCCTTCATCGTCACCAGTTTGAATCCCACCAAGGTCACTGAGTGTTTTCCAAAATAGTTCAGACGACATAGATTTTACTTTAGAAACAGTTTACTCGGGTCGTTAAGCTGATAATGTTGGACAAAGTTGAGGCAACTAAGAACGGTTGTATTGCCTTCCTCCATTCTGAAGTTGTCAACCACAACTGTCATCAGAAAAAAGGAAATATTAGAGGTCTCATCCTCGCACTAGAGGATGCCTTTTGTTGACCATCACGGTCACCATGACAGTTAACCGTATCTGCGCTGGATTATCAGGTCCTGGGAGACTCGATTGTTCTCAAGGGTGCGAGATTGATGATTGTAGTGACATCTTGATTCCTGCGGTGAGTGCTTCTAATACATACTCATAAACGATTAGCTGGGTATGATGCCGAGAAAAAGCCTATTTATATTCATTATTGCGAGTCCCATGGCGTCTGCTGTATGGCCAGCGTGCACGCAAGAGCAATTAACTCATGGGTTTCGGTAAAGTACATTAGTCTTTAAATGCTTTGGCATAGGTCCTTTGAGTAAGGAAGCTGATGGCTTGCGAAATAATGTTTTCCAAAAAAGCTAGTCTTCTATCGTATAAGGCCACTGAAGGCTCTCTGAATGGAAGGCATAAAGTAGAAATTACACGGCACTATTTCACCGGTGTCTCACTCATTTTCTAGAAAAACACACTATATAGAAGTAAAAGGCTTGTATTTTTGCATGTTTTTAGCTTCTGCCGAGTTCATTTTTCAATTTGAGCTGCTTCACATTATATTTTCAAGTCTTTGTTTCAATAAAATTGACTTGCATATCATCTAATCAAAAGTTTTTGTCGTAAACTCGCTAGGCATCTCAGTTTTTATGCAGGATAACATTGCCATTTTTGATTAAACTTTTCTTGAACATGTTTTGTAAGCTGTTCAAATCCTCAGGATTGTTTTTAAAGCTATTTTGGTTGACTGCGTTGTTTATCTATATAGGTGGAATGAGTTTCCAGCCATGTGTTTACACACATTGGCCCTGCTTCGCGTTGACCCCAATTTTCCTGTAAGTGCTGTCAAACGGGACTCATTAATGTGCGTTTGTGCCTCAAAATATGGCCTTATAAAGGGGACAGTTCAAAAAATAGTTAGGCAGGATGAAAGTTACTGTTCAATTCATAGTTCAAAGAACGCGTTTTCTACTGTACTTTTGAAAAACACAAGAAACCTTTAAAAAAATTTAAAATGAACCATCATATAGTTTGCTAGCCAGTATGATTTAATTAAAAATGGAGGTACTCCTTGAAACAAATGTGGAGGAGTTTCTCGGTCACACAGTTGCATTTCAAGAAATGAAAGATTTTCTGATATAGGTGCCAGGTTTTCCCCCTGCAGGATTATAGGGTGCAGTTTCCCACATATTTCACAGCTAGAATAAAGGAATTTAAGCTAAAATGATTGAACACACCCGTTTGGGTACGCAGTTAGAACGGCATCTGTGACTTCAAATTTACTTCCGGAGCGAGACCACAGGGCCAAAATCCAAATTTCAGCTGGATGAATGCCTATTTTTGCTATTAAAACAGAAACTCAAAGGATGGCATAGGTTTAGGAACCCCTTAATGAAGGCTTCCTTTCGTTAAACGTTAGAGAAAGGATTGCGGTTAGGGTATATGTTTTCGGTTGGGTTGGGGGTAAGTTTACTTTTTGATTAAGGATTAAGATTTGGAGAAGACTTACTGTTTGAGTTAGAGCGCGGAAATAGCCACCATTCGTGGAATTTAGTACTGCAAACATGTAATCCTGCGTGAAGGACAGGCAGGGGTGGTTGCTTTTCCCGTTTAGGATCACAAACAGACATTTCCCTGAATCTAAGCTATTTTCAGACTACATATTCTCGTTCGGGTGCCCAGTCACTTTGCCTAAATGGCTACGACTGAATTGGACTTAGGCAATCAAGAACGTTATGTGGACCTTTTGAATTTGCCATGATAAATTCCAGTCTATTATTTTCCTTCTGTGCTCTCCTAACATAAAATTTGTATTTCTCATTCTTCTCCCACTCTCCTCTTGTCCCCCTTTCCCCATCGTGTTTTGAATGCTGACCGTCACATTTTTTATGTCTGTCCTTCAAACTAATGGGAATTTTCCTTACGTTCTTGCTAATCTATTCATGCCATGTGGCGCCAAATGGCGGTTTGGACTTTATCGGGCAATTTTGCGATGTAAGTAAACCCTCCCTTCGATTAATTGCTGGCTGTCCGATGAAGCTTCTGTAAAACTTTTCATCTGCATTTAAGTAGAAACCTGAAGGCGACAATGGTATATTCAAGCCTTAAGGCAAATAAAAGTGAGCTGAAAACGGGAGCCGCTGTATTTTTTATTCACCTGTCTTAGCCTACGCCAGAAGTGAGACCCCTTGTTAGTATGTGTTTGAACTGAAACCATTGTCACTTGAAGTGAGAGAGAGAGAGAGCTACGCGTTATTTTGAAAGTAAAATTTCAAAACTTTCAGCATAAAATGTCTTCCATCCACTGTGAATACGGTTAGGCATACAAAACACACAACACCGGAAAATCACAATAGAATGGTCGAAGAATGCATATATTGACACCATGAAGAATCGTCCTTGAATGTGTCCCAAAATATCGATCAAATTGGACTTCCTTCAAAACGCGGCCAGCGTCGTGCGCTGGTGACCTCATTTTTGTTGTTAAAATAAAATAAAAGAGGATGCACATGCGAATGGAGAGCAGAAAAGCTGGCAGCTCAATTTCAAAAGCCCGCCAAACTTAATTATGGTTACTATACCATAAGTTGTTGCGTAAATACCTAGTTTAACCTTCAAGGAACATTGGTGGTGTTTATGTGGGGGACGCTGACGAGGTGGTATCTTAACAAAGTATTGTGCAGTTAATAAAAATCAAGAGAAATCTCATTAAAATCTTCGTACTGACTGTGATGAAGGTCTCGCAAACCTTGGTGGAGTCGGAAAACTTAAACTTTTTCCAGCTTCGCAGCCTGGTAGCACGAACAAGGTTTTTTGATAGGCGATTGGAGAAAACCTCTGCGAAGCAAAGTAATAGGGTCACAATGGCAGGAGTTTAGCATTAGTATTTACTGTAAAAACTTTGACCACGCTCGGGTCACCTCTCTAATTTGAAGGGTGTTTGGTATATTCACAGAAAGACAGGAGACCAACAATAATCGACGGACTTCGATGGTACTGAACGAGAGGGAAAAGTGCTGGTAGGGACGAAGGTTCCAACAAAATCGTCAGTTTGACTTCATATCTTTAGTTGTATATGTATAAGGAAAATCAGGAATCCCAAGGAATACACCATGAAGTCAAATACTCATTGTTCTTCAATTAATATATATATATATATATAAACATCCTTATTTTATAAAATACTATTTTAATATCTACAAGGACGCTCCTAAGAAAAGGTAACTACATGTTCTTGAATGAAAAATACCTCAAGTATCATATTTCATCCTAGTATTAAAATTTACGTCACCAACTTAGTGGTGCCTGCTTCGTGCAGCACGCAGTTTTTAATCTGATTTATGCGTTCACTTCTGAATAAAGGCTGAAACGGTGCGATCGGTTACCTTTTTTCCAAATCGGGTTTGGTGAGAAATGTTTCCTTTGTTTGATGTTGCCTTATCTGACTAGTGACCATGTGAGCAATTTTTGCTTAAGCCTTTTCTGTTCGGGTGTTCTTCCTAATAGCTGCTTTGACAAACAGCACAATGTGAATTCATGGCTCATTTGATTGGGCAATTGCGCGATTTTTCATGTTTCCCGCTCGCCCCAACCCCCCCCCTTCCCTTCCGCTTTTCCCTCGTGAGAACGGCGACATACGGTAGACAAACAAGCACCAAAAGCAGCATTTTTTGTCAAATCGGTCTTTGGCCTGCCAAAGCTCAATTCATCTGATTATTCTCCGCAGTAACCAGTCAATTGGGGGGGAGGAGAGAGAGGAGGCCTTAGGCAAAGGTTAGTAGTTCCTTTTATAAAAATTTCATTTTAGAGCACACAATTGCGAGGACAATAGTTTAAAATTTATTTTTGTAATTTGTGGCAGAGAGAAGATGCAGGCATTCCATCGGCGTGACGGGATTTGGGCGCAGTCCCTGCGTGTGTTGGTGAACTCAGCTGAAAAGTAGCCACACTTTGTCATTTCCTATTGCCACCATATGGTTGAGCTAAGCCCCTCTGATTTGATACTTATATTCAAAAACTTTTCCGTTACGTTTTACCTTCTAATCAGCTTTTGAATCGTTATTCCAAAAATATTGAATCGTATATCGCAGTGGTTAGCTATAGAGAACAAAGTTTATAAGATTAGGTGCAATTGTAGTATGTACAAAACAGTGCCCAAATTTTATTCATGCTTAAGGTCATGCCGAGAAAAGTCACGACTTATGTGATGATCTGCTTGATAAAATAAAAATAACTCTTCTAATATTCAAAATTTTTCTTTTGATTGTTACGGTAATACCGGATTAGTTTCAGTAGAATCAACGATCGGAAAAACGTTCCTTTCAAGGATTTGTATGGCAAGACGTTCCAGTATTTTTAAATAAAGATCGTGACGAGGTTATCTGTTTTTTTTCAGGAGAAAGTTCGAAATTCCTATGTGCCTTTGGCCTGAATGTGACGTGCTTTATTTGGTTGACACGATTGAAACGGAATAAATTATCAAAAATGGAAAATTATGTTTAGGCAACAAAAGCAGTAAATTTCGGTACAGAATGGAATTTAGGCTGACGGTGAGCCATTTCAATTTATTATCCATTATATATTTCTATTTGTTGTGTTTCCCGAAGGTATTCTTCTTTTTTAACATGGCTGTTAGAACTATAACTATAATAAGAGATGCGCACTATTGACTTTGCAAATTCAAGAAGCAGAAAGAACCAAGTGTGCAATTTTGCCGTAACCAACTACTTGCATACGTATTTGAAACACTCCACGAAACCATCATGCGAGTTGCAGAACTAGAACGACTATAAAATAGACGCATCTTGGAAAAAAGCGGATAAGTATTTTTCATCAAAGTCACAATGATGCAACGTATCCAAACAAAGTTATAAACTTATCCTCGAAAGTCCTAACAACAACAGTGGAAAACTTACTGTGCAAAGGAATGCAGTACGTTCCGGTGGATTCCTATTACCTTGACTTTCTTGCCAGCTTCAATCAATCATATCGTCAACACATTTTACATAAGAAGAGCAGTTTACAATTCGCAGCAGTACTTTGCATGTCTTGAAGAACAGAAGTGGGCACTCAACATTATTTTACGATGCAAAAAAGCACTTAATGCACTTAAGCAAGAAATGACATCATCATTCTTCCTGCCGATAAAGGAGGTGCCAACACCATCCCAAACAAAGTAGACTACACAGGAAAGATGCTTTCACCCTTAAAAGATGATTCAACATACATACCTTTGTCTGCGGACCCCACAGAATCCCAAAACTCGTGCATTGAAAAAATACTGAAATGCCTTACGAGAAGGCAATCAATCTCAGGAGTTCTTGCTAAATCCTTTAAAACAGGAAGAACCCACCATTGCAAAAATATTTGTTCTTCCAAAAATTCACAAAACTGTTTTATACCCCTGCAACCGAGTCTCCTTAATCGGTGCACCAAAATATAAAATTTGTAAGCGGTTAATTCACCATCCATAAACTGGCTATTACAGCCACTTATAAAGAACAATGAATACTCCATTGAAGATTCAAAAAGTTTTCTAGAAAAATTAAAAGGGATCACAGTTACACCTTACGAATTAATGGCTTCATTCGATGTGATCTCGCTCTTTACCTTGATCCCTCTTGATTTAGCGAGATCATGCACCGAAGAACTACTCCAGGCCTATGTCACTGATGCACCTGCCAATTGGTTTACTCCAGCTCCTAGGCCTTTTCTAGAAACCAATTTTTTCTTCTCCGGCAAATGCTATCAACAACTTAAAGGGGCTTCTATGGGGTCGCCCATATCCGGCTTTCTGGCCGAAAACCGTAATGCAGAAATAAGAATAGATAGATCTTCCTAATGTTAAAGCAAAACTGTAGCTGTGATATTTAAATGATACATTTGTCATAATCAAAAACAAACTCTTAGACCTGCTCCACAAACATCCACCAGGAATTCAATTCACGTTCAAAACGGAAGCTGATGGACAAATCCCATTTCTGGATATCCTCTTACATCGGAAAACTAATGGTTCACTCAACATCTCAGTTTACCGCAAAGAAACATATTCTGACGTCATTCTACACTTTGAGAGTAATCATCCTGTCTCTCACAAAACGAGTTCTGTCTACATTCTCGTAAATCGTGCCTAAACACACTGCTCTGATAAACAAAGTTATCGGGCGGATATGAAATACCTCTTTAACTTTTTCTCTAAAAATGGATACCCACGTGACTTCGTGCATCGGTGCTTGAAGTGGCAAGAATCTATAAAGGTATTTTAAATGACACGGCCACCCAGACACCCAAAATAATGACCTGGCGAACCCTCCTATACGGGAAAAATGTATCAGAGCTTGTTGAACGACAGCTGACAAAACACCAGATACAAGTAGCAAAGCACTCAGCATGTACCTTTCGATCACAGCTTGTACACCCTAAGGACAGTGATAGCTAGCTTGATAAAAAAAACTGATTTTATGAAATCGCATGTTCCAGTTGTAATGCCGTTTATTGTGGGCAAACTGGGAAATCTGTCTCAGCCCGCCTCCACGAACACCAGTTAGCGGTTAGAAGACGAGACCATTTATCCCAAGTGGCTATGCATACACTGGAAACGGGGCATACATTTGTATGGGAGAAATCACGGATGGTTGGCACCTGCCCAATCAGAAAAGGCCATGAATTCCTCGAAGCAATGCACTCAGATAAGACATGCATTAACCGGCATATCGATTTGGATGCCGCCTACAAAATCATTAAGGACAAATTCAAACACTCAACGCGCATTGGTTCGGATTTTGCCCAACGGCAGAATCCTATGTTTAACCTGATTAGTTAATTCATTGTTCCTGTACACACACCATAGTCTGACGACGAACTGGGGGATCAGACTCGAAAATTTATGCATTTAAGTTTCTATTTTCCCAAAGAATTTCGTCTTTTCTTATTGAATATCTTGGGATGCCCATATTTCAATACACAAAATTGTATGCTTGCGCTATTATCTTACATTTCTTTTTAAATTTATTCGTCGTAATAAGTTATTTTCACTTTTTACAGAATTTTCTGCATTTTTCCATAAACTTAGTACTTATCCAATAAAATACCATAAGTTTTCACATTTCCATTATATTCGCTTAAGGTTGTTCATTAATTTTTAAACGCTTTGGTATATGCGCTGACGCAAGTTTGCGATTGATTATAATTTTCATATAAATTTCTGCTTTTGCATTTTTGGGTCACAGACTTAAACACCATGCCTCCTGATCTACAACAAACACTTCATCAAAACTGCCAACCAGAGGATAGGGACAGCCTGGACCCTTGTGCCTTTAGTTTAATATTTTGATGTGTGTTACCATTAACTAGCTGAGGGAGGGTAGATTTTCAGTGTAGCTAATCGCATTACTCCCTTAAAAACTGATTGTGTGTCCGAAAATGATCTTATGGATTGCATCCAAGGTATCACATGTCTAAACTACAGGAAATCGTGTAAATTACGGAAGATAATAAAAGTTAATAAATACCTAGGGTGAAGTTAAATAAATACGGCAGCTAATAATTCATAATTTATACTTTTTCCTTAAAATACAATTTCACCTGTCTTTCAAAAAAATAACTTTAACACTGAAGCTTTAAAAGAAGCTTCTGTGTTGGACATTGTAGAATCACTTAATTATAAACAATTTACGGAACTGACCATCTTAATTTTATAGAGATCCAATTATTATTTATGCTCAGGTAATCCAAAAAGTACAATCCAGCTTTCGTAAACTTCTAAACTCCAATCCAGCATGGATATGACATTATAAGGCCTACTTTAAAGCATTTAGGTAGGCAAACTGTATATTTCTAAATACTTAGAATACCATAATAAACCTACGTTAAAAACTCTTATTTTTAAAATATGCCAATAAATAGCAGATAATTTCACCTTTCAGTTAATTTATGTTTTATGCCTAAGGTTCAAAGTTGCTCTGATAATTCTATTTATTTAAAATTGGGTAATATATATATATATATATATATATATATATATATTTATATTTGGGTGCTCACCGATCGGTAACAGGACTCACTTGTCCCGTTATGCCCTAGGGTTAACTCTAGAACCCTGCCAGCATCCACAGAGCAGCTAGTGATAAAGATTGAATGATATAATCAACAAAGACAAAGGAGATTGGAATGGCTTTTTCTGGCTTTTTAGCCGTCATCAGTAAGCCATACCCAACCCCAAACGCTGCGGTGCCTGAGGCTCGAACTCGTGACCAGTCGGGCAGAATTTTAACGCTCTAACCACTGCGCCACGAGCTCGTTGTCTTGCCGGTTTTGATCAGGAATATTAACAATGTTAGTTGGGCGCTCACCGATCGGTAATATCATTCTATATATATATATATATATATATATATATATATATATATATATATATATATATATATGAGTTTTCGATCGAAATTATTGGTGTAGTTAAACAAAATACTATCAAAACAAATTATTTCCTGGTTTTCATTGCAAAATACCTCAGAAATTAGCGAAATGTACTTTAAACCGCTGAATTTGTTCCTTATTTCCCGAAAAATTGCGATTCCTTAGAGTTGTCTTCACCTAATTTTCCTTGATTTAGGATCAGATTTTTCTGTTACAGAACGTTTTTTATTGAAACATTTAATTCTTATGTTGATAATGTTTTATAGCACGATGCGTTAGAACTATGGACGTTGCTATGTGATATTAAATAGCACAGTTAATTTCTTGAATGTACGGCAACCTCCAAATTTGCCCAATTCTTGTCTGTTTTCCTAAATAAACTGCAGTAAACATGGAGCGTGCTTTAACGGAAGGCGTTCTTAGCCTTATATCCACTCAACAACATAAAATAACAATATAACTTGTAAGCTTGACTTCTTAGTCAAATTTTGATCAATCATTGCATGAGTTTTGTCAGCTATTGTACGCTTATATTCAGCTTAGTCCCAGAATATCTCCTTCCATACGGGAGGTTGGCTTTTGATGACACGTCCTTTCGCTCAACTAGCAAAATTACAGTTGCTTAAAATTACTACCAAATATAAATGAAGTTTCCAAATTTTTCTTAAGGCCTTTTTTCATATCTTTTTGTATGGATACTTTGGATTAAATTAAGTCTTTTGACAACTTTCTTCCCCAGAATATAAATACTTTTTTCTAAGAAAAATTTAAAATCAGGAGTTTTTAAGCCGAGGGAGTTTTCATCCATGTAACTTTGGTCGGGTTAATTTATAAATGTGTGTTCGGTTTATGCGAAGTAGGCCCTATTTATTGCAACCTTTTGAGAACTACTGCACAAGTTCTTAATGGCCTGGAGTATTGTATGGTTATTTTTTAATGAAATGTAAACAGTACGTGGTTGGAAACACTAAAGATAAAAAAGACGACTGGTAAAGGTGCAAATCATCCGGGAATTAAGAAAACCTTTCGAAACTGAAAACATCATTAACTACAAAATAGACATCAGAATAATGTGTTTATACTGTGCACCGGAGGCTTGGTCGGATTTATAAGGCCGTTTAAAACGAATTTCAAGAATTCCCACTACTTATGTGGTCCCTTTTAGCGACCATTATTCAGGCAGATGGTCGAACTTGCGCCTGCACAACATCCCGTCTCCTGTCTTGAGTGAATAACCTTAGAATAATGCTGCGTGCCAACCCCTACAGCGGCTGTTCTTCCTACACCATCTCCCCCTTGCGTAAGTGTTCCTTACTAACCAAAATAACATTTCAGAATTTCATTTAATTTTGCATCAAGTGCGTCACCTCTTAAACTTGAGCAGTATGGTGCTGGCATCGTCTCTGCCATTCAAAATGACATCCTGAGATGGCTGACCTGTTTGCCGCTGGGCATCAACGACCGCCTCGTGGCCCGGTACCTGCCTCTTCAGGGAATCCAATTCGCCACCATCGTCAGCATCAGCATCAACACCCTCCCCCCAGTTGCTAGCTCTGGCGAAGTGAAAGCAAGATCTATTAAGAACTGCGAGTCCTCCAAACGACAGCTCCAACGGTGGACACGCTAATCGTTCTTGGTGACTCCGCGTCGGCATAGAACTTGCTGCCCGGGGAGGAGTGAGTTGGATCCAAGCGAACTCGGTGGCTGCCGCCAAAACGGCCTTTTTCTCCTCCTGCAGGCCTGCCCAGATCACCACGGTTAGCCTGGCCAACACATTCCGTCACCTTTCAATGAGGAGGCAGGCCGTCGGAGACGCGTGTAGACGGACCGTTTGGGTCTGACAACAACCTGCTCCTAACTCTAGTACCCAGCAGCTGACCAATTCTGACAGTTGATAAGCACATTGGGTAGCAAATTGCGAATGAGGTTGAGCCATGGTAGTTACAAAGTGCGTCAACTTGTTTTAGTGGGACAAATGTGCTCAAGTGCCCTGAATACGGGTACTTGAGCGTATTTTTCCCACTAAAACGATTTGACGCGTTTGTAACTACCATGGTTAGCTAAATATAATGATATGGAAGGTTATCAACTATGGGTATAACTCGGTAGTATTTTCAAAACAAGGGATAAGGTTGAAAAGACCCCTTCTGAATGGGACATTTATGACACACCCACTAAGATGGGATCAGTGCCACGCCCCTGCTAGTTGTGTGGAAACCTGATGCATCATGTTTGAACCAGATTTGTATGTCATGGCTAGATGGACTGTTAAACATTGTCAGCCACTGTATCTGGGGTCAACACCGGTCTTTTCGACTCCGACTTGCCACCGAGTCCAGGTTGGCGGGAGATGAAAATGTGGTAGATGCAGCACACGTCTGCTACCACCTTAGTCTAATTAACGTGCAAGTCATGATCTTACACCCATTAGGCGAGGTTCATGGTGAACATCGTCTTTTGCGACGTTGAAAGTGACATGATGTCTTCGAATGCTGCCTTTTCTAAATGAAGTGAACCCGACTGAGTTAGCAGTTAATTTCCCAAAGCGATAGTTCTCTTTTTTCAGTCTTTCGGGTACGAATAAAAGTAATAGTTATTATAATGTTCTTCTGTAAGTATATGTTTAATTTTAATAAAACCTGCTTACATCTTTTCCTGAGTCAATTTTCGTTTACAGGAATGATCTCCAAAGAGCAGCCTGTAGTTAAATACATGCATGTTAACTTGTAGGCCAAACGTGGCATTGTTATTGTCGAATAATTCACTCCATATTCACAAGGTAGT
The DNA here is from genome assembly GCA_017591395.1 of Schistocephalus solidus. Taxonomy (NCBI): domain Eukaryota; kingdom Metazoa; phylum Platyhelminthes; class Cestoda; order Diphyllobothriidea; family Diphyllobothriidae; genus Schistocephalus; species Schistocephalus solidus. The sequence goes on from WEDG01002341.1 coordinate 96,148, forward strand.
TTCTGAGGAAATCCGGTAGCTTAATGTTGAAAGCTGGAACATATAGCAGAAATCAGAGGGGGAATGCTGACTAGTCAACTGATTAGTCGAACCACTAATAGACGCGTCATGCAGAAGCATAAAATTGACGAAACAGGTGATGGTTTTTTGGCTGAAGTATTTGTTGCAACCAGTTGTTATATACTGATGGCTGCATCTGGGTAGAATGCGAATATTGCACGGTTATTCCGCTAAAACTGGTTAATTTTAACTTGATTCCCTAAATTGACCTACAAACCAACTATTATTTAATTTACTTCTAAGGAATTTGGAGAGTTCATCTTATAGGTATATCTTGAATGAGAAGCTAAGACATTCTCGGGGGATTGATCTTTTACTCAACTGCTGTTTCGCACTCCTACGTGAGCGCATAATCAGAGGTTTAAAAAACTGGAAAAATCAGGTTTTAAATATATATTTCTGGCTTTACTTCTGATAGGCACGTAACCCTAGATTTTCATTGGTCCTCTTTGCGTTGGATTACTTTCATTCTGAAGCGGTTTCGATGGCCTCGTATGTTGATTAAATTTTTTAATGTTGGCATCGGATTACCAGACTTCGATCCCAACTGTCGCCGCCTTGTTTCTAGCATATTATGTAAGACACATCGATAAGTATTTTCAATGCCGTTTGGGTGACATGCAATCTTATGTGATCTGGCTTCACGGCCAGGACATGTCCTGCAGACACTTTCCTTTTCGTTTTGTCGAAGATGTGCAGTGTTTGGGCAACCAGTGCAGATTTTTGACGCAATAGATTCTTCCTTGGTAATTTGAGTATGCGGCGAATAGTAACCTCAGGTAGATTTTCATGACTCATATTCAGTGGAGCTAACTGGCGTCATGTGTTTCCTGAAATTTCTTTAATGGATGACAAGATCGGGAAGATTTGGTTTATTGTTTTTACACGCCGTCAGATTACGTGGGCCTTTAATGCAAGCCTTTTTTACAGTAGGTACGACCGTATCCGTTTGGAAGAAATATTCCATAGGCATAGGCTACAAGTGGTTAATGCTGCTGTAGTGGGCGATTTCGGCATTGCCTGCCACATTTTATAGGACATTCATCTGCGGGACTTCGCCCTCTTATCACGGGGATCGATGAAAATGGTCTCTCTATATTTTTTTTTGCTTTTTGAATCAAATTAATGAGACAGTCAACTTTCTCCTAAGGTAAATACAAATATATATGGCTGACTGATGACAGTTAATAAGCCAGAAATGGCTTTTTATTTGTGGCGTTTACTTCACGGAACTTAAGGCACTTGCAAGTTATTTCTTTAACTACTTCAGTCAGATAAAAAAGTGTGCAAAAAACAGGTTATTTCAGATCCTCAGAAGTTTTATTGAATTTAAAAATCCCTATTTGCAACGCTGTGTGGTTTCATGCCCAACAACACAGTAATAAAGTTTACTGGCTATCTATTGCATAAATATCTCGTTATTTTCCTGCTTTTTTAGATTCACTATTATGTGTTATTGTTGAGGGGCCCCACCAAAATATATATAAATTTGAAGCTAATTTCTAGAGATAGTTCCCGTTAATGCGAAATTTAGAAATGGAACAGTATTCGAAATATTTTAACATTCATATGTCAGCTCTGTTTTGCATTTTAAATCTTGAAACGGAACCGAAAAGTAGCGAAATGTAGCGAAAAATGCTCCATTATTAAAAGAAAAGTGAGGTTTGTATTTACAGCAGAAAAAGGATAACAAATTTTGAGGAAAGTCAAACATTCCCATTTTACTTTTACTTAACCTTGGAAAAGGTAAGGTAGGGAAAAATCCGTTAGCAATATATCTAAGCAACTCGCTTTCCAAGGAGGCAACATATTATTAAACGTTTTTTAATTATTTTTGGCAAGTTAATTGCCAAATTTTGTTTTAGACGTTCATTTTTCTCGATACTTTGATTTCATGTTTGGGTAAACCTATATATATATAATCCAAACGGCCATCTGCATTAGAAAGAATATATAAAAACGCACGTCTTCGACAAGTGTTTTAATAAAATGTTTATTTTGAAGGATTTTTTATGAGCACACAGAACATAATCTACAGTCATGAACAATTCATTAAAAGACTGAAAATTGGGAAGTATATTGCACTTTTTGAAGAAAAATCGGTAATTCATCGTACTTGAATGCCAAAAATACGTTAACAGAAATCGTACGAAAAGAACATCCTCTTAAGATACACAAAAAGGTATGTTTACCTTTGCATCTGGTACTTCTCTTAAATTTCTTAGTAAATGCCCGGCATGTCAACAGGTGAGTTCATGAAATATTAGATTCCTATGTCACTCCTAGCGGCGCAAGCAAGCACTCGTAAGCGCATCTCAAACAATCTAGAAACGGAAGAAATAAAACAGTCCATTTTCGTGAAACCGTGTTCGAGAATATTATAACTTGTTAGGCTGCTTCATACCAGCCATTCGTGATGAGCCACTTATTCATAACAAATATCTAAGTTCAAACAGCAATAAAGAGCTATTTTCAAACGAACTCGTACATTTGCCAATTTATTCACTACTCTTTTCGCATAGAAAGGCTTTATGTGTACTTAAAACTTAAGTTTACACAGTAACAGGGATTTTTTCACATTATTCGAATTTGCCACTTTTCTGAAAAATTCGGTATTTCTCAAGAACTTGATATTACTTTTCATATTTCTTTTATTTTTTTATGTTGTTCATGTTTATTTTACAGTTGTGGTACACTTCTTGATGGCGGTTGACAATTGCTATGCAAAATTTCGTAAATTTTGACATTAAGCAGGAGTTAGGTCACGGACTGTAAGCATTTATGGAATCGGACAGTAAGGTGGTCTTTGTAGAGGATGGTTTAATAATCATTAGGCCTTTGTACTTCTATTTGAGCACATCATCGGAACTAGCAAAAACATATGAAATACATAAGTTAAATGGGTTCTTCTTACTAACTGTTGATAGCTCCATCATGCTTTCCCTCCGTCTCTCTCGCTCTCTCTCTTCTCTTTGATCCTCTCGTTTTTTTCCCCATTAATGTGTGATGCCTCGTTTGGTGTCGGTAAGATCAAGTCGGTTGTTTAAGTTGGCATCAGATTTCGAGGCTTCGATTCTCCCTCCCACCTTTCGACTTTCTGTTCGGCCGATTACTTGTGCACTTTCAATGCCGAACTGAGGCTGGGCATGGCGACATGCCTTCGTACAACTTTTTTCCTTTCATAGCCAGACTATATTCTTGCAAACGCGATCTATGTCACAGTATTTTGCCGCACTGTCTATACCGTTGACACGGTAAACAACTCATGGCAGCGGTAGTCATCCTTAGGTGGCATGAGCGAGCGGTGGATAGAGATCAGCAGCCGATGTCCAAGGCCTGCGTTGAGTGATCTCAGCATGTATTCAGTGACTTCCAATAGTCCCACACGTAGGGTAGGACCCAAATATTTCAGGTTTACTTTCTGCTCACCACCGGGCTTCGTCTGTCCTGAGTAAAATCACTTGACTATTAAGCTACAGATATCGTGCATCTTCCCGACCTCTGGGCTTTATCCCCAGAAAAAGTGTCTTGACGCAACTGCGAGTAATTGAGGTTTTACGGGTGGGCATTACAAAGAAATAAAGTAAAAAGGGTATGAAAACCAAAAATGTAAGGCAAATATTGAGAAACGTATTAAAAATATTGCAATACGCAAAGAAAAAGTGCGGAAAAATAAATAATAAACAAAAAGTAAACGACGTTTATTTTATCTTGAAAGATTTCTTTTGCATCTTGGCTTTGGAGGAAAAGGTGTCGTTTACACAGCGCATCCAGAAATTTGACTAGTAGGACTGAATGAACCAAGGTTCCGGTTTATGCAAAATCACCTCATCTGGGTAGCCGAACATCGGGCAGACCATCGTGGTTCCCTAGACTTGCAGATAAATCTGACCGTTGAACGTGAAGTACGAGCTTAAGCTGTAGTCCTTTTACATTCTTTTTGTGTTCATCGAAACTTCTCTCTTGGAGTTTGCTGCTTACTCTCGTGACCAATTCTCTAGGAATGGAGGCGAACCCATAAACGACGTCAAAGGATATAATTATTTCATCGAAGTTATTTTGACGTCTCTGAGGTTTTCTAGGAGGTGTGCTTAGGATACGGTGGTGTGTTCTGAGGCCTCCGGCAACTAGTTCAAATTCTTACCAAGCCATTACGTTCGAATCTGGGTAAGTGTGCCTTTCAGCGCAACGATTTGCCGTAAAAAAACGTTTGGTATGCAGATTTATGGTAGCCCATATTAGAGTGTTCATCTGTTGCTAATGCATTTGGGATATAGCCTATTGGTTCCCCACTATATTCAAGCTCTTGTTGGTTCTGTCAAAGAGTGCTTTAATGCCGTCAGAGTCGATGAATTCGTCTGACTAGCTATCGCTTATTTTGCTACGTAATGAGCTTTGTCCAAGATTACGGCTGCCCGTCGTTTGTCTGCTGAATAAATAAAAATTTCATTGTCCATTGATAATTCCTTGATGTCCTTTACCTTGACTGAGGAACTGGTTCGAGGTGACTGTGGGATATCATACGAAGTGATATCTCTGTTAAATCAAGGTATTGGAGTCTTCTGTGGTCATCGTCTGCAAGTGTTGCTTCCAACGCAGCGATCGAATGCACTGGATGTTGAAGCACGTTCATGTTGTCATTCGTCAGCTGTTTGGATAACAGGTTGTGGACGGATGATGGCTCAGGCACTATCTCTTGTGTTTGTTCAGACGTTGGATTCACTTCTCATACTCACCAATCGCCTTAATTGAGGTCCAGCTCCGCAGGTTTCTCGATGTTCCCAACGTACATGTTGACTTCTCCCTTTCGATTTCCCTGCCGTACTTTCTCAGGTAAATGTAGCCGCTCAAAAGACACAAGGGCTCCGGATCGACACTGCTAATGCGCAAACCCTGCCGACGTTTCCACGCTGCCTACGCACATTCCGTGCGCTATTCTGACTGCTCGGACATCTTTGGACGCAAGGCAACTACAATCTGGCAACATCGACTTCTGCATCAGCTAACAAATTGACTATTATCCCTGCCGGAAACCACAAGACTATGCCCCCCCCCCCCAACCAAGCGTTCTGTCACAGGGATGAAAATCACACTGAAGAGACAACCTCAGTTATCAAGACATATGTTACCTCTACTGCCACCGCTCCCACTAACAGCAATGGGGATTCGACTCCAACCTGTCCCCAGTAATATTGCACAGTCACCTTAAGTGACAGCCTTGACGGTCACTTGGGAATAAATCGGAGAGATTGGCAAACCATTTCCTGGAGGACTAAGCCATAACAGACACCGCCTCCTCTCAGTCCTCTCGCACATGCACTCACCGCATTAGGGCTGATTAGTCGCATTCCCTTGCATGAGAGGGCTGACACACCTGATGGTAAGACCGTCTCTGTGGTGGACGGTTTTATCATCCAACGTTTCGTGCTCGTACTTGGACAAAAATAGGAAATCGAAATTTGATTAGGTCTGCTCAACTGACCGTTGACAGACCTAACTTATCGGCCTGCCTATTTGCCTGGCTTGGTTTCTAAATGGCCTTGGATGTCATCGGTAGATCAATCCTACGGTTGGTCGACTTCGCATCAACTGAGAGGCCAGAATTCCTAGAGCATTGTGCTAATATTCTAAGAGCTCAATGTCAAATGCATGAATGAACTGTCATTCTTAGGCCCTTTTCTGTAGTGTAGAATATCGCAGTCAATATGACAAGTTCACCGGTGTTTGAATAAGAGATTTCAATCAGAAAAGCTCCTAATACAAGTGATTGAACACCAAGTTTCATGGAGGTCTGTGCAAGGTTGAAGATGAGGATTGTGTTTAAAGTTAATTTTAGCGTTATTGTTATGTTTAGTTTTATGTTTAAGGTTAAGCTTTGGGTAAGAGTAAAGAGCCCATGGCTCAATGGTAAGTGCGTTAAATTACTAACTAGCGAGCCACGAGTCCGAACCACATGGGTTGCGATGCTTGGGGTTGGAAATAGTTGATTTATAACTACCAGTAAGCCAGAACTGGCGATTCCAGTCTCTCTTGTCTGTGTATGTAATGTTATTTTTTGGTTTGGATAAGATAAGAACCTGGGAATAGCTATCATTTCCAAGTTAACGCATTTTCGCTATGAAGGAACATTGAGACAGGTAAAACTCCTTGACACCGACTGTGTTTTGTTCTTTTGTTAAATTTTGAACTGCGCAATGGTGTGTTGATTCACTAAGAACAGTATTCAGGTTGATTTTCAATTGTGCGTTTTATTGCCTGAGAGTTGAAGGGCGTTAGTGAACATAAAAGGAGACCTGGCGGAATACTGTCCCTTTTTTTCGCATGACGTCTGGTTGCAAAGATTACGAGACCTTTTTGCCGCTGGCTTTGAACTCCTGCTGAGATTGGCGACGGATTGGCTGCCACAGGCATTCTTAGCGTGTATTTGTAGTAATAATGTGATACATTTAAATGAATTATAAATGATACACACGGGTCTACAAATATGTAGGACGGGCTAAACTGGCTGACAAGCGAATAAGAGAATGAGTTTGTTTGCCGGACACTAAAGCGTAAATTTATAATTTTGTGCTAACTATTCTCACTCAGCATTGTGCATACTAAATAAGATGGTACGGAAGACATGTCTTTATCTGCAAGCGACCATGAAAACACCATTCGACAGTTTAAAACGAAGTATATTATGGTTTGCTATATGACGAATTTGCCTGCGGGTAAGTACACTTTTTTACCTAAGTAATCCTTTTAAATCCAAAAAACATTTCGGAAATTTCTCTGACATTTCACGAGATGCTAGAACAACCTGTTAAGAAGACCTGCTTGGTTATATGTCAAAAGAACTTCTGCCGATACGCTAGTCATTGCAGCTTCATTGAACTGACGATGTCTCGTAGAGCGAATGGCCAATCGTAGACAGACTACCTTTCCCGTTAGGTGTTCCTCAACACCATTGAGGATGTCTTTGACTAAAACAGCATTCGCGGCCACACACTGGACCACAGGCCTTTGAAGGGTGAGGCTTCTCTTTACCATTTACGACAAATGTTTCCGTTTGGAACATCGTCTGTTACCTCCAAACTACTTGCATTCCTAGCAACACTCTCAACCTTAATCCCATTTTTGCAAGGTAAAACAAAAATTTCAATTGCAAGGGAAATATGATTTTATGCCAACTAATTATTAAGCCAATCCGCTATACATAAGTTAACTACTTCTATAACTGCCAGATGTACTTATTCACTGCCTACAAGTGGCTACTATTTTAATTTAATCTTTGGCAAAAAACCGTGCATATTCCCACTGAGCAGGATATGAAAACGTGAGCCATCCCTACTGCAGGTGGCTTTGCATTAAGTTACAGGGAAAGTATGCTTAGATTTAGGTTAAGGTTAAAACGTGGGAATATATATCATTCCAGAACTTTAGCTCAATTACGTTTGTCATACGAGAAGGATTTCTCCACATTCCGCCCTGGGGAAGGAGCCATGGAAACGATCCCGACAAATTTTTTCTTCAGCTCTTTCTCCTTTTGATGAGCTTGCTTTGTTTTACACTATTTTATTTTACCTCATCTAATCAACTTGCCATATATCATTTTTTTCTTATCCTACGATATTATCTCTCTTCAATGGTCACTGTGTGCAAGGCCACTGGACTGAGTCTCAAGACACAAAGGATCGAGCATGTCCTATGACCTGTTTTGTGAACGCATCTTTTGACGACGCAGGAAAGAGAACCAACCAATGAAAATGAGTTTGGGTTGCTTATTTCTGCCTTGTAAATGGTAATTTGCATGTTTTACTCGCCACCGTAAGAGGTACACCAATGACGACGCTAATGATTCTATTCTTGTGGATATTTCAAGGGCGTTAGTGACAGCAGCTTACGTTTACTAAGCGCTCTTTGTAGATTTTCTTGTACTTCGTGTTAACCACAAGCAAGGTAAGAACAGTGTTTACAAGCCTCCGCTTCCATCCAGAAAAACAGCTTTATACTCTGCAATTAAAGCAAGCGCTGTCACTCATCCTATTTTTGACCATTTCAAATTTGGTCGCACACCGAGATTATGGACAGCACAAATGTATAGGTCTGTTGTGGTTGTACTATTGGATTACGTAATCTCTTAAGGGCAGAGCGCAGAGACAACATCGAATGTGAATACATTGATGCAGTGTTGTTCCGGGCTCATTTCTCTTCATTCAGCCGATCATAACCCTGACTATCAGATAGCAACAGGAAGACGAATATACGCACATGGCAGAAATTAGCTCCAGAGGGGTTTCATTAGCACTTCATCGAACTGAAGTCCATCAGTGCTTCGTCACCTGTCATTCACTGTCGCTGCATATCGAATACTTATTCAAACAGGAAAAGGTGCGCACACCAATCTTTTGACTTTGTGAAACAAGCAAACTCCGTATTGGTGGCAAAGTTACGAACAAGCAACAAACTACCAGGACGAAGTTGTCTAACTTATCAAGACGGAGAGGAGGGACGACATAAAATGCCGGTAGATCAATACAGTCTGTTTCAGGCTTATTCTGCCTTCATTCAGCCAATCTTAACTCTGGCTCCCAGCTGAGACCAGAAACACGGCAGATATGGCCCACTGGTGGCCTCTAGAAGCTCATCATAAGCGCTTACTCGAAAATAAGTTCATCAATACCTCGATACCCACCATTTTCTGTTGCTGCACATTGGGTATATATTCTCTGTCACCCCCTGCCATCTCCTATTATAACTCGACCGATTGTGGCCTGCTTTTAGATTATTCATTCCTCACCTCTTCTACCCATACAGTGCTTGTTTGCTTCAAAATGCCAAGATATCGATTTTTGCTAATAAATCGCTCTATTAACAGTCTGGTTACAAATTTCAGGAGTGTTATTCCATCTGTGAAAGCTTCCCTACAACAAATGATGGGCATTTTCTGAATTTTTGAATATGCAAGTTGTAAAGTAAAGGCTTTTCGGTTTCTCCACCCCGGTGACTTCCCCTGGCAACTTCTGTTACATGCCACTACCCTTGTCACTCACATCTTTTTCGGAATTGATCACAGAATTAGGCTATGAAAATTTCTTGAATTTTTTTTTAATGAGCTGAGTTGCCTTGTTATTTCAACAGTCGAACCACACAAACCAGGATCGCTTAGCATTGTAAGTCAGAAACAAGAAAACACTGAACTTTTCGTACAACTGATGGATTGGTTGAAAATACCTTAGTGATAAAATGTTTGATAAAAATTCGAAGGGCCTGCTGCTGCATCCTGAGTCATAGCAAGCGCTTTCTGATTGTATGGTATCTTTAACTTTAGTAATCCGTCACGGTAAATACTACGATTTTTCAAGCCTCTTTAACACAGCTGGTTAATTCCGGCGACTGAATGGCGTTGTAGCTTACTTGCTCTGCAGAAACACTTCGGTATGTTTAGAGGCCTCGGAGCCGAGAAAATGCAAGCTGTCGGTCCAAAACGGATTCCCCAAAGCACTTTGTGAGGAATGAATGACCTCTGATTGTGTATCCTGTACTCTGCGGGTTTTTTCGGGTAGGCTCTGTGGACATGAATAAGGGTAAACAACGCTATACTGTAAGGGTTTCCCACTTTATCATCTAATGCCTTGTAACTCGCAAGCACATGATAGGTCGATTGCTCTGAATCACAAATAGGGCTAGTTCAATGGGGGCATTAGAATTTTATCACGCTTCCATGTACTCAACTTCTTTACATGATTTGCCGTCGTTCTTCTATGGGCATAACTTCATAATTAAACAGTTTCGAGCATTATGACTCCCCCCTTACTAAAAAGTGACTCGCGCTGAAATCCAGGGAACCAACTTTTCCCGTAACTTCACTCCAACACCCTGGAATTTAGCCCTTTGTTGGTTGAGGACGGCGGGAGTCCGAAGTATAGTGTCCAACCAAGGAAATAGGCAGAATGATTGGTATAGACTGAAGGCACTGAACTCTACACCTTTCGCTAAGATACTTCAGCTTCAACCTAGTTGGCACACTACAGACGCAAAATTAAATTTTTGAGTCCTCTCTCCAGTGAAGCTGTCCGCACTCTTAGATACTACTCAGCAGCCTAACCTTTAAAGATAAGCTAGACTTCTTTAAATAATTTGAACTGATTTTGCCGTGGTAATCACTTGCTGGTGAAATTGGGCAATGATGGGTGACAGTTGTGGCAATCGTAACAGAATGGGTTGATCTCAATCGATCCCGTTTTTTATTCGAATTCGAACATTGCACCGGTGTACAGTCATACCTCGTACACTCACGCGTCTGGGTTTGCGAAATTTTACTTGGAACATTATTCATGTATAATTTGCGAACTTTCTTGAATTCCACGAAAACCTTTAAAAGAGTGCCCAGATTTAATTTATGAAATATTTGTTTACTTATTCATGCCTTCAAATATAAAATCAGGTAAACAGAATTTGCTTATGAAAATTCCACTGAATTCGGAGAAATTAAAAATGTGCAAGGAGTCATTAAAGATATTTCCTGGAAAATTTCGTTTTTTTCTTGAGCCATTTCTTCTTTATGTTAATAAATATCCTGTACCTGTAGAAGATTCGATACAAATTTGCAAAATTTATCCCACTTGGAACGCTTTTGGTTACATATTAAACAGTATGTATTTAAGTTTAGTTTATACGTAATTATTTTCCATATTTATAGCACAGACACTAGCTATGCTGTGCTGTAAGTTTAGTAAATAATTACGCCGTTTATGCGACTTAATGCTAGTTCACAGTGGCTGACGTATTTTGGCTAAAATATTTATATAAAATTGCGGACCGTGGTTGTAAGGGTTTTTTCTGAAGGAGTATTTCCAAGTTTGCGTGCTCATTTCCTCGGTAATTAAATTAAGCAGTTTATTTTCTATTTTGATAGTAAATGAGTTTCAACTTGATAACAATGTTAAAAATAAATATTTCTGCTAGCTTTCCCATCAAATATACACTGCATTTGGTTTGGTTAATGAAAAGAGCACCATAGCGACATGCTATTTGATGAAAGAGTTGTAACTAGTTAGTCGTACAACAAGGATTTAGAGCGATGACTACTTTAAATTCAATCATGGAGCCCTAAAGGAACCTCTACAGTACTACGAAAATGCAGTATCGACGGAGCCAAATGCCTTGGTTTTTCGATCGGAAAACCAACTCCTTGAAAGGACCTTCCCCAAATCATCGGTGAGGATGCATGCTACTATTTTTATTTTACAAAATTTATTTGCATATGTATTTTTGTGCTCTCTCTGTGTTTTTTGAAGGTAGGGTGCGCATATATTTTCACAACTTACTTTTGATCTGTCATTTCAAGTGTATTTTATAACTGTACGCCTCACGTGCCGTACTTACATGTTGTCTTTATTCAATTTGTTATACGAATTCTGTGACATAGTAAGTTTACTGGTTGACTCTCTTGGCGATTATAAAGACATCGTCTGACAGAACGTCTACAATCTTTACTGGAGGACAAAATAAAACAGCAGTTAGTGAATAATTATAGGGGTAAAATTAATAAACCGTACTGTAAATGTGCTTATATGACAAGTACTGAGTCAAGCATTTATTTATTAACGTTTACTATGTTAAGTCATCTTTTAAATGTAATTAACGTGCTTTGGGAGCATCAACCGAGTCATGTTTTACATTGTTTGGCGGGCTTTTGAAATTTAGCCGCAATCTTTTCTGCTCTCCATTCGCATGTGAATCCTCTTAAATGTACGTCAATTGGCCTAGTTTCACCCATTATATACTGTATTTTAACCCTATTTGTTTATTCGAGCAATAAAAATGAGGTCATTAACGCACGACGCTGGCACCATTTTGAAGGAAGTTCAAATTGATCGATATTTTGAGACGCATTCAAGGACGATTCTTCACAATGAATAGAGGACCTTTTTTGCTGAAATGTTTGGAATTTTACTTTCAAAATAAAGCGTAGCTCTCTCTCTCTATAAACTCTAAAAATAAGCATCTTATGTGGCTCCCAACAAACATTCGCGAATCCTCGATGAGTTCTGTAACGTAAGGTTGCGAATGTTTGAGATCTTACGTTACTACTGATTTTGGTAGCCAGTGTTATAAATCGTAAACCAGTTTTACAAAGACTAACTTAACCTGATATGATAGGTCAAAGAATGGGAATTGATAATGACAATGGAACAAATTGATATGTTCATGAAATTCTGAACCAGGCAATCCTCACCCAAAACTGGATGCATTTTCTCACACCCCAATAGGTAAATCAGCACCAAGAAATAAGCTCCCCACGCTATAAATTAAAAATTGAAGAAAATTGGATTATTATTTGTTTTTCGTCAAAAAAATCGATATTTCTGAGTAAGCCCTAACAATTTGGAATTGAATACGATTTTCGTTCTGTGAAGCATTGCAAACTACATCGGGAGAGATAAGCCTGAATACGTGTCTGCAACCTGCAAATAGAACCAAAATAACCCTCTTTTCACTTTTTGGTGATTATGGATTCACCTGACACAGAAGTATCAAAAAGAACTGGTTTCCCTTCACCGATAAAAAGTAATTTTATTTAGTTTTTTTCTCAAAATGAAATTTTCTCTTTTTGCCAATGCAATTTAACTCATTTAACATATATGATACTCCGCAAAATTACGAGATTCTTATCACTTTATCATGCGAAGGGGGAACCTTCACTTAAGCCTATTGAGCTCTGATTGCCAAATGGGAAGCTCCACACCCTGGGGGCATATAACCCGTTAAATGACGATCCGACGTTTTGCAATGGACTCGTTACTCAGAGTTCATCGTTTTCCAGCTATGGTGGTGCGTATAAACGTAGAACTCATCATGAAGGGAAGAAACTCACACAAAACCCTTGCAATTGTAATTTAGATATCTAAAGAAAGTTACCTACGTACCCCTACGTTACTCGCTTCTAGAAAAGAGACGTTGCAAATCGGTCATGATGGTAGTTGCCGTTTTGTTTAAAAGTACATGCGATACATTTCTGTGATTATATTCCAGCAAAAAACTCTAACGATTATAAAATGTCCTCTTGGCCTTGGCTGAAAAACGCAAACAAAAACAGCCATATTCATGCACGTTGGTGATGGTCATAAAAAGTTAACTCAACTTTATGGCTACTGCTCTCCAAAGGTATAAAACTGTAGTGGTTAGCATCGCTAAGACGATTTTTGTCGGAATTTAAAGTGACTCCCATTCACGACAACGGTTTGGAGAGTATGTTTTAAAGTGAATCAATTGGTGTGAAAAAATTTAATTTCTTCTGCTTTTTGGAATCCTGTCGTAAAGAATAAGTGATGAGCTACAGCTCTGTTGAAGTTCAAAGTCGATTCTGCTTGACAAAGCAGTTCTCGCATTATTGATCTATTTTTAAGGTGTACAGGCTGTGTGCGTAGTACTTTTGTGTGCCAAATGTATTTGATGCTTCCTCTGGTGTCTTTCAACGATTTCGAGCACATTTTTACCGTAAGCAGACGTTCGCCAGTTTTTTATTTGGGTGCCGGATTGAAACACGTAGTTCCTCGGTTTCTTTTGCTGTTTCTTGTTAGCTTACGCATCGGCGTGTCAAAATTACAGTATAGCCATTTTTGGCAAATAATTAAACTTCCTTTTGATAGTCTTAGCTTTCAGAGCAGTGGCTTTGCTCAATTAATTAGGCTCTGAACAACACTCTGTAGCCGAGCTATAAGGTGTTTGGTCTCGTAATGTAAATTAACTTCGAATGAGTTTCTTTGGAATTTCCCGTATGCCCTTCACTGTACATTAAGAAACGTGAGTTTACTGTCAACATCTTATTTTTGAGCGAATAAGAGGTTTTTCCAAATATGGGTCTAAGAGTTCAATCAAATCAGACACATTAACATCTATGACATGAGGCTGCAGGAGATCTTCTGGGCTTTTTCTCGCCAAAGCCGGTGGTATGGAAAGGATAAATAAGGCATCCAGAGAAATTCGTCCTACTCCAAGGTTTAAAAATGGTCCATAAGTGGGTATAATTTCTGCGAAAGTCTCTCTTACATCTTTTAACTTTACCTATGAAACTTAAATTCTAGACAAAATTTTCGCGAACATATTTAAGTCTTGGTTCCTTTTTCTTCACAAGGCTAAAAAAGCAAGTTCCAGCACAAAAAGCTGAAAATACCTCAGAAATTTGTTTAATTTATATTATTTATCTGTAGCATTATTATTATTTGGGTAAAGTGGGATTCTCTTTGAAAAATTTACTATTTCAAAAAATAAAATTATGTAATTGATTTTTTTGAGACTTGTGTAACTAACTACATGTCTTAGAAGTAAACATTTCTGATTTACTTTTGAAAAACTTAGGAAGAAGCACATTTAATTATGTAGAATAGTAACCTTTGTTAATTTCAACTGTTTTACCGCCTTTTAAAATTATTGAATTGAAATTATCTGCTTTTCTAGTTTGCTCTTAAATTTTAAAATGGGTGCCGCTTCTGAGATTGGCTTTTTCCAGGAATTATACTCCAGAAAAATGTTTTATTTATAAGAGCTGCTACCTAACGCACTTGCGAAGAGATTGGCATATCTGAGGGTCACCCAGGATTTTTGTGCACTGAGACTTAATTTCTAAATTCGGAATAAAGAATTTTTTAACCTCACAAAACCCAGGAGACTAAATGTCACTTAAAAGGTGAGACAGGTTCGAGCAGTAAATCAACATCTGAACGTTTTACAGTCGAGCAATGAGAGTGAAACAAACGAGAGGGAGAGAATTGTTTCATTTTTAAAGTAGCATTCCAAAATTTACACCAAACAATTCCTCCATTCAGGATAGATAAAATGGGCACTCAAAACAGATAACACCAAAAGATGCAAAATTTTACATAATGGCAAAAACAACAACTTTCGATAAAGAATAATCTGTGAATGAGACACATTCCACGTCTCATCTTACTTCATCTATAACGGTGCCAGTGCAATGTGCAGATGATCACATTATTATAGTTAAAATAAACAAAAAAGTGATAAAATCCGTATTAAATGAGCATAATAGGTCAAGTAATCAACATACAGTAGACCAGACTCATGCAATTTAGAATTAAAATTTGAAAAGGAAAATATATGCATAAATTAGGTCGTTATATTTTTATATGTGAAGTGGCTTTGAGGCTTATAAAACCTGTATCTAACGAACACTGCATTTCAATCTTGAATACTAAAGAAAAGCAGGCAGGATTAAGACGAAATCGGAGGTTGCCGGATATCAACTAAAATTCCTACGTTATTTATTATCACAGATAAAACATCTGCTTTAATGTGTTTTGCTATAAACGAATATTACTATAAGTCATAAAAGTACAAATAAATCCCTGCTGGAATCTTAAATACTGATCATAAGTCAATGAAAATCAGTTGAAGTCAAACATAGGGATTTAAATTGATTTTTGCCACCAAAGACAGCAATAAACTTGTAAAGCAGCATAATTTTTTACTGCACCACGAATTGGGATCATAAATTAAAAATGTTTAAGATACCGTGGAGATGGATGCCCACAAAAGCCCATGTGAAATTAGAGGCATGTGATAAGATACTTTTTGTATAGTATAGTTTCCGCTTATGCAGGAAATTCGCATTTTCGTAAAATTTAGGTTTATATTCAATCATTCTGTTGTGCAATTCTAATCGCCAAAACGGGACATTAACGTAAATACATATAGTCATAAACGCTTCAATATAAACCGAAGAGTGAGTGCTTTCATTTTCAGCAGCAAATATTATTTATTTGCATGGAAGTCAAACAACGGTCAAGCTTCATCATATTCACCTTGATCTTACCTTGAAAAAAGTTAGAGTCAGCAGCTTTTCGTCAGCAACATATCTAATTAAAGCACTTTTTATAGAGGTACCTTAAAATAGAACTTTTTATTTCACCTCATACTTATTAAGTGCCAGCTTTCGTTGTGGCGTTCAGGTTTCCTGACAACGAATTTTCCTTTATGACAAGTCTACAAATATAACCCAAACGGCTAGTTACATTAGAAAGAATATCCCAAAAGCCATAACTTTAGCAACTGTTTTTAAGGAATATTGTATTATAAAGTTTTAATCAGTACATAAATTATAATCTAAATTTATATCCAATCGCTTTAAAACACTGAAATTCGTGAAGTATTCACCGGTGTTTCAAGGACGATCTGACACTAATTCTGACCTAATATCAAAAGTATCAATGAAGAAATTTGGTAAAAGGAGCGTTCTCTTAATAGACACAAAATGGTTTCCTTTCGATTTTACCTGAAACTTCTATCTAAATTTATTCGTCACAGTTATATGGAACTATCACTTCTTTGGAATATGCCATTTTTTAAAAAACATTGATATTTATAAACATAGTAATATTACTTTTAATATTTCCTTTAAGTTTTATATTCACATAAGGTTTAAATTATTATGTAAAAGTTTTGGTACACAGGTCGGTGCCGATTTACGAGTGATTATCAATCTTTCGTAAATTTCGGCCCTTTGTGTGACTTCGGTCACACACTGTAGTACATGGCCCCCCAAATGAGACTCGTTAATAGTAACGCCCTGCCCAAGTATAAGAAAATTGATAGCAGAAAAAGGTTGAATCAATTTCAAATGCCTGCCGTATCCGTGGCTGTGCTGAGTTGAAGTAAAACTTCCTAAATGGCAATCATTTCACGATACGGTGATTATCTGCATCCTTTACTAGAAAGTGAGCCGCGCCATTAGTCGCAAGAGCTTATAAAATGATAGTGGAAGGCACATGTCAACGTATCAACCAATGGAATTTACATAAAATAACCCGGTGGGAAATAGCTCCCACCCGCTTTTGGAGTCAAATTCGTTGCCCAGCCAGTGACCCAAGATCGGCTAGGACCACTACTGTCAGTAAGGTAAATACTTACGAAGTTTATCTTGCTAAATAATTACGTAATCGGGTGTAGTTCGGCAAAACGCACGTCAGAACTGCACGTACCGTCATACCGGCGAGACAGCAGGACGACTCAGCCCACGAACATTAGATTTCAGGCACCACACGCACCCCCGAGGATGACAACCAATTTGAATTCGCCGGCACATAGATAATGGCGCGGAATGACAATAAAGCTGAGTGAGAATTACTGGAGGCTTGGGTCACTGACACTAGCTTCCTAATCAATTCCTCCCCGTCATCATCCTTTACGCTTATAGAGTCAAGTGGTGTGGCCTAGTTTCCAGTCCTGGACGCGCATGGTCACTGCACCATGCAACCGACAGTTCGACCGTCGTTGCTGATGTAGTGGTCGGGGTTTGTGCAGCATCTTGTGCAGCATCTACCGTGCAGCATCGACCGCACTCTCTCCTCGTCACCCATTTATGCCCGTTGGTATGACAAAGTCAAGGAGCCAGAAGGTGGGAGAGGACACAGGTATCTGACGCGGCGGGAGCCCGCACCTAGACGGGCTACCACACACCTCCCCAGTGACGTCTGCTGTGCCCTGATCTGTTCCTCCCCTTGTTGGTCCAGCGCATCCACCACGTAGCCCATTTAGAAGGCAAGGACGTGAAACCACTGTGAGTTAGACAACGCGAATCCAGCTCAACTACGGAAACCCTTAGTGTTCCGAGTATTCATAAAACATCGGAAGAGACATGGATCACATTTCATCTGTTGTGATCCGTAATAATTAATTGCAGTTCAGCCAGCTTCACGAACACTGATGACAGAATTTCTAAAAATCCTATATTTGGCACTAAATTCTTCTGTTATCTGCTTAAACCACCTTTCACTGTATTATTGTAGCTATTTTCATTAATATTGCTTATTTCCTCCGCAGGCAAGCCAAACGGCCGAGCTCATTTTGTTCCAGGATTCGCAAAGGCCAGCAGGCGCCTTATCGAAGACAAAAATATGATTTGACAAACAGAAGGACTTCATACGTCAGGCAATTCTATAAGTCCGCAAAATAACATTTCGCGGCATCTGGTTACAGGCTTGGTTGTGTTGGGTTTACGAACGGCAATAAATCTCATTTGAATTGGAAATATAATTGGCTTATTCCTTATTGGCATGCATTCGACGGCAGATTTGCTCACAATCAGCTGGTTTGTGCGAGTGCAGAACATGCTTGAATCTAAAGACGCAGTTAGATTGAAAGTACTATTTCTAAACCCAAAGCACCTTAATAAAACGTCGTATAACTGAAGTAAGTTGTATATACTCCCCGAATTCACCTTCTTTCGATCCATTTGCAGTAGAATAACATAATAACTAAATTAAGGCTGGTTAAAGTAGAATGTGCAGTTCTCGGGGCTTTGTTGACCGATTAGGTAGCACTAAGTTCTGCCTTTGAGTATACGCAAGTCCAAATTCTAGGGTCATAATCAGTAAATCTGCTATGTTTGTATGTCGCATGTCTTTTTCCCATAAAACGTAAATGCCTATCAAATTAAGGCAACGTGCAAGCAGCTTTCCAAGCTTGGTGTTCGGAAAACAGACATCTGATTCGAGGACAACTATTTGTAGAGCACTCTGATTCGTTAACAATCAATTTCGGTCTTGGACAGTGAACATTGATTCGATCTGCCCACAATTAAAAACAGTTCATAAAGCCTTCCCGATTTTTCTCTACTGTAGGCTCTGGACTGTGGCCCCCGTAAACCTAGACATCGATTTGCCGTATAACATTGAAGATTAAAGAAAATTTTGATATGGCATTTCATTAGTCCTTCATAGAGCAATTCTTCCTCAAAATATTCTTAATGTGCTGATCATTCGCGCTTCCAATGTCAAGTCAGCTTACGCCTGTTGGAGGGTTCGTTGGTTTTGTGAAGGTCCTTAGTGTGTCCGTTCATGTTTAAGTCAAATGTTTTGAATTCCTGTTTCGTGCATCTCGAATGACCGTTAAATTCAGACTTTCATCTATCTAATTAGCCTTTACATTTGGTTTTCCAGAAGAATTTCATAGCAAGTGACAGACGCTGTCATGGCCATTTCTAGCTTAATGGCCGGTGCTACCGGGTACTATCTCAATCCTGAGTCGAGCGCCGAACTTTTGACCTGTGCCTTTTGTTCATTAAGCATTGTTGAATCAGTTTCTGGCATAGGAACTCCCCTCAGTTGACTGCAATCAGAACTATTCACTTGTCTGGGGTCGGCTTTCAGCCGAATTTTTATAAATTTAGGAAAAGACTGACGTTTTTTGCCTCGGAGCTATTTTTACGCATATCGCTCCAGAGCAGCGATTTTACGGGCCGGTTCAAGTCTATTGAACCACGAACCGGTTCTGCTCGCGTCCTGCGCTCTCCAACAACAGACTTTGGAATCGTTATCTACCCGGATTTTCATCATAGAACGCCGACAGTTGTCAGATTTACGTTTGATTCAATAGTATTTAAAAAAACTCTTATTGAGCACGATAGTTTTTGACGCCATCTAGGACAAAGATTTGATAGGGGGGATAGGAATATCATATCACGTCGACAAGTTACGTGACCGAAGCGTCTGATTCAGTGAATACTTAGTTCAAAAGCAGTAGTTGTTTCTGGTTTATACGGTTTCAACTTTGTGACTGTCTGTGAAACGGAGCAGCAGCGTCAGTCCATGAAGATCTCGATCTTTCTCAGATCCTAGGGATCAAGTTGCAGCACTTTCCAGAAGTACGACTTTGAATCTGACCTCGTTCGCTGGATTCCTTCGCTTTGCCGAACTCTCCACTCACCGAACCAGAAAGAAGATAGTGCGCAGTAATTTAATTTGGCATGCATCTGAGCACATTGACTCCTGCGAAGTGAAAATTATGATTTTATTAATTTTAGCGGTAGGGCAGATGAGTGAGGCAATTAACGGTGCCTGTGAAAGGCCTTTAGATTACTAGCATAAGATTGTTTCATTGCTACAGTGAGGTGCCGGAAGAGATGGACAATATAAAATAGGCAAATTAGGGACATGTATAGGGTCAGAAAAAGAAATCCACGGTCATTGGCTAAAGAGGGTCGGATTGGATAATACAGTCTACTGTAGGAATGAACTTAACCCTAAAAATAACCTCAATCCTAAACCCACCCCTAACTCCTTATCTAGCCCTTTCTGTAACCCATCCCCAACCTTATCGTTAACGCATCTCTCAAGCATTTTATGAAGCTCAACTAGAAATTTAAATCTTATATTGCATACCTACCTAAATCAAATACGTAGACATGTTATGGTAATAAAACTACGGCTTGCATATTGGTTTGTTGCCTTCATTTGCCTTTGACACTGAAAGGCAATATACAAAGCCAGTCCTCTTAAATAACCGCTAATATATCACACACCTTGTCCTCTAGATATCTTAAGTAATACTACTGATGCTTATTATTCAGAAGACGAAGACGAAGAAGAGGCGATCAATGTAACATAGTGTTTATTGGCCTGACGTTTTGTTTTCTCCCTCGAACCCATCCACCGAGGCAGTTGCAGCTGCAGATGATTGTTATATGAAGGTACTGTCAAATAGGCTAAAGATATTAAAACAAATTGTTGTGAAAGTTTTGGTGCCGCTCGTGCTGCTTCAAATTTATACTTTAGGGAATGGAACAAAAATAAGTGGGTAGAGATAGTTACTTTACCTCAAGTAATTAATGGGCTGGGAACTCGTTGTCCAAAGTAAAGACCGAGGATTAAGCTTGATCGTAGCGGACGACAAACCAGCTAGGAAAGTTAGCAGTTCACTTCAGTGGAGACAGAGAGTGGGGTTCAGTTGTCATGAAGACCGCCACTATTATAACGGTCTAGGTGAATTTCGAATCAAAACCGTTTAAGTCAGATCGAGTTCGTAAAAGAGCAGTGGTTTCCGTAAATTAATCATCCCTTTTCCTGTTCTTCTCAGGCAGACATTGTACAAACTTCACAGAAGGAATGGCATTCAGCAGTATTTCGTCATAGAAATATGCATAGTAGGGGTTAAGAAAGTAACTGCAAATGGACAGGCAGTTTAATATTAGTTGAATTTCAGGGTCTTACAAATTCAACAAAACCTTCTTTAAAATTGCAAAAATTCCCATTAAACGATTCAAAAGACAACTTGGCGAGCATACGCGCTGCTATTTTAAGAAAGAAAATCAGAGATTGGTACAGCAAATCGCCTGCCATACACAAGCCAGTTGCCTTTGCTGAGTTATATCTAACCGAATACACTAAATCAGTCAGGTGGCTAGGTGAAGACGTAGGCAAGAAGAAAAATAATTCGTGATTGGATTGGCTGCTGGATAAGGACAGTCGTCGAAATAAAACACTGGTCTTGTAGGCTTCCTTTCCCACGGTAACTCTTTTATGGCAGGTTTTACTGACATAAAGTTTTATATATATATACATGCATGTTCCGTTGTGCCCTGGAGCTCAGACTGGAGCCCTCGCAGGCGGTCGCATAGCGACGTGTAGCATATGTTGATAAGGTGGAGCAGATCGGTGAGCCCCACACTATCATATATATATATATATATATATATATATATATATATATATATATATATATATATATATATATATATATATATATATAACCAACTAACTACATACCCGTTCTATTTTAGCTTTAAATTGGCCCTAATTTGTACAAAATGGCCGCTCTTACAGAAAGGATGCCGTTGTTCTTGTACGAAAATAATGAAATGCGTCCTCCTCAGTAGCCGGGTCTCCCTATAGTACCATTTTTCATATTGGAGAGGGTTCAGTTTTTATTCAGCAAAACATAGCTGCCTGCACTCTGAAGCTCAAACCTTTGTTTTCCAGGTGGAGCCTTCAAATGACATTTTATAATTACCCTTTCAATTCTTCGTCTGTTTTCTTTGAGTTATTGGGGTGAAGAGACTGTAGGAGCCGGCAAAATGACCAGATAATATCTGCAATGTTGCATGCAAAAAGTGGCCACTTACAGTTTGGACAAGCTGGGTAACACCATAAGCACTCAATTTTCTCGACTGGTAGCCTGAACTTCAATTGTCATCAGTTTGTTTTTCTTACTGGCACACGATAAATCGACCGGCGATTTCGACGATGTCCACCGTATGCTCCACGGAAGGGTGGTGCAGGGATGGTGACTTGCGCGTGAATTAGTTTTAAGTGATAGTAGCCATGTGTTGCAGCTACCGCACTCTCTCCTCCTCCCCCACCTGAGTCCGGTGTCATGACAGAGTCAAGAAGACCGGAGGCGGGAGAGGTCTGACTCCCAGTCCACTGGTCAGCCACTCGACACGCACAGAACATACGCTGGGCCGACGACGTGGTCTGGTGGAAGCGTCAGATTGGCAGCCTCCAAGCCACGATTTCTAGGAAACCATGATATTATTATGTACGTGATGAGGATGGTGACGGAGTTGTCTATGTATTGATGTAGGTAGAATGCGCTGATGTGGCTTAGCCTCCGGTGGTTTAAAGCAGGTTGTCATGGATCCGCATGTGACCGAATAGGCCTATGCGATGAGTGAATGCGCGAGAACAGTGAGAGCAGTGGAGACGGCGATCTCTTCTGCGTGTTGCTGCTCCAGGCACTGGTTCACCAGTCTCTGTACGATGGATTCACAAGTAACCGACCAGACTGATGCGTGAGGTGACTGTGCGGTCGCAATGAGTA
The DNA here is from genome assembly GCA_017591395.1 of Schistocephalus solidus. Lineage (NCBI taxonomy): Eukaryota > Metazoa > Platyhelminthes > Cestoda > Diphyllobothriidea > Diphyllobothriidae > Schistocephalus > Schistocephalus solidus. Next base: position 118,810 of record WEDG01002341.1, read on the forward strand.
CAGTTTAGGAGAGAGTCCCCATCGCTGATGGTGATGGTGGTGGAGGTGTTGGTGGTGGAGGTGTTGGTGGTGGTGGTGATGATGGCGGCGGTAGAAACAGGTGATGAGTATTGGGATGTGGTCTCTATGATGGTGGGAGTAATGGCACTGATGCCAGGGGCGAGGAAGGGGGGAGTCCGAAGGAGAACTGGCAGAATTGGAAGTAGAATTTGGAATTGTCAGATTTTTGGTACATTGCGTCCGAAGATGTCCGACCAGGCCGATTCGCGCACGAAAGGTGCGTGGACAGCGTGGGCATGTTGAAAGGGCCTGGGCATTGGCGGTGTTGGTCCGGGGCGCTGGTGACTTTCGTGCCGCTCTTTTGGTCTTGGCGGCGGCGATCCTGTTGGCTTCGTAGATTGCTGCCCCTGTCTTCGCCGTCCTTCTCCAAGCTGGTCCGTTCCGGTTGAGGTCCTCGCAGGTCGCCGGGTTGATCTGCAGTTGCTTCAGGGAAGTCTTCAAAGTGTCCTTGTAGCGCCGTTCTTGACCCCCTTGTCGACGAGAACCCATGGCGACATCTCCATAGAAGAGTCGTTTGGGTAGTCATTCGTCGTCCATCCTCACAAGGTGGCCACTCCCTCACTGTTGCAGTTGTTTCAGCTGAGCATAAATGCTGAGAAGGCCTGTTCGTTCCAACACTTCCCGTGTCCGTGGCACTATACGCGTGCCACAATACCCAAAGGGAAGTTATTTTGCCAGTTCCTCTGATTGATTCCCGGGCATGTAAGCTTTTCTGCAGATAGCCGATAAGGCAGGTTGGTGTCTGGCTATGTTGTTGTACGGTCCGCGACTGATTCCTCGTCAGCCTCCATGGTCTGCTTAGCGGACACTTGGCCTCCGTAAACGACTGGCCTATTGTGGACACGCTCGGGGAGCCCGTCGACGGACTGATGCATATGTTTCTTCAAGGTGTACAGTCATATTCCACAAAATGTTTCATACGCAGTATTATGTGGTCTTTTGGTGAAGCACCTTGTCCGGCATCAGCCTGGATTATATCCACAAGTAAGCACATGAAGTAGTGTGTATCTTTTTTCATTGATTTTGGATGCCTGTGTATCTTAAACAGAGACCTGGTACATACTGTGCAGAACAGGTCCTGCATAGCAAGCATACACGTGGAACTCGCAGTGGACGTCATCGCTTGCGTCTTTCGAACTTTTATATCTTAAAGCACAAGTTTTAGTAGGGAAAAAATAAAAGCATTTCTTTGGGATTTTCTTATTTTTTGAGTTTTCCCAATTGTATGCTGCGTCCTGCGTTACTCCGAAGGGACCTCCTGGAGTTCCAATCATAATGCAAAAGAAGTGGTTCACATCGTGTGCATTTTGAACAGTCATAATAAACCAGAGCTTAAGGCAATAACTGACTGGTTCCGTGTACGCCTCAGAAATCTGCATACCTGACGGTTTTTCACAAGAAAGTTCCATTTCTACCCACAATAAAGTCAAAAAGAGAATGCAATTCCAGGCATTTTTTCTACATTCCTCGCTAGAAATCACTATTTCGTTTATGCAAACATCGAAATTACATTCAATAAGGTGTTTTGTCTTGTTTGTGCGTGCCCTTTTTGCAGTTGGCTCTAACAACAGCCAACCTTGGGGAGGTAGCTGAATAAACTACGAAGGACGATTTCAGTTTATCAGTCCTGTAAAATCACCTGGGAAATCTTTTAAAGTTAAAAACAGTTCGGAGTTGTCCGGGGGCATTGCATGAAATTAGTTTATCTGACGTATCCTGAGTGGCGAGCACTCTTTTCTAAGGAGTCCAACGTCTGAAAAGTCCGTAGCATGGGTGGACTGTGAGTCCACGAATAAATCATCAAACAAAAGATTTATTTGGCATAACTAGGATTGGTCTTGGTTTAGTAATTCACAAAGTTATTGGTGAACTCAGGTGACCTGGACCTAATTTCAGGTGCAGTTTACGGGGATTGATGATAGGAAACAGTTTATAAGGCGAATGCCGCGCTGCCAGCGCTCTACGTTTGAAATTGCGTTCAAGACTGTGCGATCTTTACAGGCAAACCACAAGCCTCCACATCCTTCCAGAAAACACTGGTTTCCTGCACACCAAACGCTGCATTGAAACCGACGGATCGTACGCATTGCATTTAGTCAAAAACCGTGTCCGTGCGCAAGGTGTAGAAATATGCTGCGGCATAAAAGATTGCCGTAGGGAAAAATCTTTGCAGGAGCATACATGTGACGAAGCCCAGGCTGATGGCTTTGAAGTTGCACCATTCCGTCCTATCCCTCCTTTATATCATGAGAATTATATGCATTACTTTGAATCTATGGAACAGATTCATTTTGCAAAACTCACAGGTCACCCAAAAGTGTATTAGAACACCCATTGTAAAAAGAAACCTGGCAGATTACCCACACTCTTATAAACATTATTAATCTTCCCAAAACTGCTTTCAGCACTTCCTATGCACTTAAACAGTATACTGTGCACTCTAATATACGCAAGAAAATGGTATAAATATAAAAAAATCCCACGAAGTAGTGAACATCCGCAGAAAGTATGCTAGGAGAGAGCCTGTGAGGTAGCAAGTCCGCAAAAAGCTAACCGCAATGTGGCGAGGGGTTACTGTATATGCATAAAAATCATGAGGGACCTCGGCACACTTGTAACCCCCACGTACACATGGCAGGCTCAGTGGTCCTGTTCACGACTTTTGCAAACTTTTCCAGCGCATTAGTAATACAATAGTTGCGAGAAATTCGTTCTTTTAGAAAAGTTTACTAGAATGGTCGAAACCCATAAACCAGCCTAATCCCCTCCTTCTCCCCTGTGGAGCGACGACTAAGCACTAGGAGTATATATCTAAGGAATTGCAAGGCTAGCTGATGTCAAGAAACAATGGTCTGCAGAATTAAATAATGACAGAGGCACTTCTGTTTCATCTATTTTCAAGTTTATGTGGAATATTTTAGTGTGAACACAATTGCACCTAACCCTATACCGTTCGGACTCCGGGAAAAACGACCAAATCTGTTTTTTACTGGGGAGAAACATATTGACTGCTCGTACTTACAATGCTACGGAGAAACATTCATGTCTACAGTTCTGGTTGCTTAAATACCGCTGGCTTCCTTACCACCCTCATCTCTGATGATGGATTTCAGTGAGAGTTCGAAAACTTGACCAAATAAATGAGCTATTTCCAAACCCGACCGGCCTCCTTCTTCATTCATTAGTGTACTTATGACGGTATTATTGGAATCTTTTCAAGACTACTTTCTTAACGTGAGATCCTTGGAGAGGGTATTCCCGCCAGAGTATCCCCGCCAGGATCTCTCAAGCTTTTATAACTTAGTATAAGTACTAAGAAGTTTTCCAAACTCAGAAGCAGTTCAAGTTGTGAGTGATGCCTCGAAAACTGTTAGAATAGAGAAAAGGTGTTTTTGTGGCCATCAATTCCCGTGATCGCCAGCATCACCGTTTACTCATGACTTCCTGTTCGTCTCACGCTCCTGGTAAATTCTTTTGCCGGAGCAGCCCAGATCTTGGCAGCAGCCAGGTAGCATGCGTTATTCACTTATTGCCGGCAGTCGCACACGCGCATGGGTCGAGGAATCTCAGTGACGAGCACGGACACAAACACTTTTCTGAAGAGACCGCTTGCAGAAACTGCTTGCGGGGCCTCCTGTAGCTGTTTGTCTCAGTATAAATTGGTTCAATCCAGTTTGTCTTCCCCGACTGCTAAGTTGGGAACCTTCGTGTGGTCGATCAGTTGGAGCTCGCATCAGTGCCCTCTCCTACTTCGAAAATTTGCCCCGAGGTAAATAACTATTATTAAAAAAAATACCGCAAACACCGTGATTCAGAGTGAGGGCAGGGAGATAGAATATCAGTACGGTTTTGAAAGTAACAGATTACATCCCTGGTCCCACATGCCGGCCTTCCTATCCGTCATGAAACGTTGAAGGGATGTTATGGAGAACTCTTGATATGAGTAAAATCGCCCCGGACTGCATGGGCTGACATCGCAACTGTTTTGTCAACGTGAAGGTAGCGAGCCGTGCGTGTGAAAATGTGCTCAATGGATAGCCTGGTGTTGCAAACTGCAGGCGCGCTATGGTACTGAATTTGCTGAACCAATCATCGTTGAGTAGGACGATTAATCTCTCTCTCTCTCTCCCTCCCTCTCTCTCTCTCTCTCTCTCTCTCTCTCTCTCTCTCTCTCTCTCTCTCTCTCTCTCTCTCTCTCTCTCTCTCTCTCTCTCTCTCTCTCTCTCTCCTCTCTCTCTCTCTCTCTCTCTCTCTCTCTCTCTCTCTCTCTCTCTCTCTCTCTCTCTCTCTCTCTCTCTCTCTCTCTCTCTCTCTCTCTCTCTATATATATATATATATACTCTCTCTCTCTCTCTCTCTCTCTCTCTCTCTCTCTCTCTCTCTCTCTCTCTCTCTCTCTCTCTATACTCTCTCTCTCTCTCTCTCTCTCTCTCTCTCTCTCTCTCTCTCTCTCTCTCTCTCTCTCTCTCTCTCTCGCTCTCTCAGCTCGATTGCCTCTGAATTCTTATCCGCGCGGAAAAAATCAACACTGCGGCGTGATTAATGTAATTTAAGTATTCATCTTCAACCTTTTTATGGCTATGGGGACAGGTCGATTTTGAAAGCTGGTCTTTTAAGCAAAAGCATTACATTCACGAATGCGAAATCAACAGACGGGCGTTTGTCATTCGGTCTGCACAGGTATCTATGCGTTTTAAATCTATTGCGGTGTCCTAATATGCACCGCTTGGAAAGTTGTCATTTGACCCGATAATTGAATCCTCCTGCGGCCAACGAAGTATTGTGTGACCATTCTAACTTGGCAAAGAATGTTAACCTTAGCGCACAGAATGAACAGTGTTTGGGTTATGTTTGACTTGTAATATACCAATTATGATACAGTAAGCTGACTGCCTAAATGGGTCGGCTGCTATATTAGAACGTACAATGCAACCGCTCACCAGGTTTAAAGATTTATTAAACTTAAAATATCTACCTAGCTCCATATTTACCCGCATGCGAACGTTCTGCATTACCAAAATGACTGAACTATAAGAGTTGGGAAATAACATTCGCCTAACTAACTTACTATCCAGGGGTATAAAGCTGACTGCAGCAAATGGCCGTCAAGTAAGGATGACGGTCGGGCCTAATAATGCCCCATCTTAGCCCCTGTTGTCGAGAGAGCCAGCCGCTCCCAATCGACTCTTCACACTATGCCCTCGCCCAGTTTAGCAGAAATATTTACCTCGCCCGCGAAAGGGCGCGAGAATAAAAATCGTCATCAAGACAGAGGGTTGCACTCACGCACATTTGTCTCTGCGACGGGACACTGGTGTGCGTGCGTGAGTTGGTCGCCGGAACAGCGCATGCGGCGCGCATATTGCCAAGCGATCCCAGCTGGCAGAGCTGTATTCTCTGGAAGGCAGGCGGGATAATCGATAAAGCAGGGCGTCCAATCAGTGTGCAGGCCAGGATGGTTAGATTGTTCAGATTGGTGCTGCCCAGGCATGCAGCCATTGGTCCTCAAGTTTGACTGAGCGCTGCTGCTTCCCAGACTGAGGCGTAGTTTTCGATGCTAATTTGGACGTTTGCTGCGCTGCTCACTGCCCTGCCTCTCGTGTAATCGCTGCTGCATAGAAAGCGTCCGGGGCTAAATCGATTGGGCCAAATACTGCGAATACAGACTGGATACCGGTGAGAGTATGCCTCATTTTCTCTTCAGTATTTAAATCGCTGTTATTCATTGTCAAATATGGAACTGCACAGTCCTATAGTTGTCCTCTCTTTAACGTATTATTTACGTACCGCCTGCGTCTTGGGGACATTTTGTATACATAAATACCCTAATACACTCTCCGAACCTTCAATTTTCTCCATTAGATTGAGAATGTATTTGTTACAGCAAACCATGCTTAACTTTCATGACTTTCATCAAAAATATATAAAATTGAGTAAGCCTTGCTCTTTGTGCCGTACTTAGGATTTCTCGGTATGTCATCCGGCTAAGTTGTATGTTAGTTGTTGCGAACTTTGTCAACTCGCATTGATTAGTTTGGGAAAATGGTCTCTAATAAGCGTCGATGTTTTGAACTGCAGGTACAAAATTCGAAATGGGGAACGAGGTTGTAGTGTACTGTATTGTCAGTGCGTCTCATGTCTACGATCCTCGCAAAGCAACTGAGAGATTTTTAGATTAGCAAATCGGTTTTAGCTTATGCTTACATTATTTTCACCAACATTTCAGATGGCAGTCAAAAAACCAAAAGGCTCTTGCTCAGTTTATCCTTAAATAATTCTTGATAAAACAGTTTTTGCACATCCCTTCCAATATCCATTGTGCATTTGTGTTAAGGCCATGTTACCTTTTTGTCTACTGATTTAGACGACTTGTAAATGCATTTAAATGATCATTTATAACCAGCGTTTCCTCAAAATGACCAGAAATTTCTCATCCCTGATCTGTATAAGCGTACAGACCTTACATGTTATGCGCATACGGTCCCATAAACGCTTCAGTCAGTAACGTTGTGGCGCTTTGTTGAGTAAATGTGCAATAAGGTTCGAAATGTTTTGGCAGTTCTGCTTTTCTACTGCTAGTTCCTAGTCCGTGTCACTGAATGCTCAACGGTGTGTCAAAACTGTTCACTTTTTCGAAATAGAAGCCTTATGCAGGAAGTGATAAGATAAGTTATACTGGAACCTTTCATTACCCCTTTTCCAGGCTTCTGATGTTGGAAACGAGTGATTCGCTCATGGTCACTGGAGGAGTACAGAACCGCTATTTGTTGGAACATAGTGGTTGTTTGTATGAAGTTCTTGAGAACAAAGGCTATAGTCAACGAGCCCGCCTTCTGTCTTGTCTGAGGGCTGGGTAATTTTGTCGTTGATGTAGAGGTCGATAATGGCCAATGATACTGTTTGACTGCAGCATGTATTTTTGCGTGGTAAACTTGTCTAGCCTGAGTTCTAAGGGGTACTCATTCTGGAGTCCGACTCCAGCAACTCTAGTTTTTCCTTCAGGAGAAGTATGAACTAGTCGCCCAGAAAGCCACAATTTGGAAATTGACGTCATACCACGATCGACTATCCGCGCTTTGCCCAATAACCTTCTGCACGTGGCTTGCAGTTTCCCATAGTGACTTTCAACGCGAGTCTGTGATCCCCACCCAAAAAACGGAATTATCCAACAATGAAAACCTAGATTCTCGAATGCACTCTTTTGAGAAGTTATCATATGCTGGTTTTTTGTACTTAACAGTTTTATCATCTTTCTGTAGAAGCCCTGAATTCTGAAAATCCTCTGGCTTCGAAAATTATGGTCCAGTTGACATTTTCGTTAAATGTGCCCAAACATTTTGAGGAATTACCGACATGTTAAATAGTAGCTATAGATTGTCAGAAAACCTCGAAATCTAATGCATGTAAAATTTCGAAGATCACTGTTAAAAGAAACTCAATTGTCACTAAACCTATTTTAGGAATGGACTTTCCGGACATCTGTTCTAAGCACAACTTATGATCTATTCAGTTGCTGGTCCGTCCTTATGGTCGCAATGATCAACCACTAGATAATTTAAACTGCCTGTCCCATGATCTTCCGTATTGATCCGTATTTTCATTTTTGGCTGTACAAGGTGATCATTAAAAAATATACAAAAACAGCAACTTTAAACGAATACTAACCCTCACGAACACAATAGATAGGGTTACGGGGGTTTAGTATTCGGGTTAGGGTTGGCTTGGCGTGTAGGTATGCGCGGATGGGTCTCATGCGATTGCTTAAAAACCAGCTCTCTTGAACGATGACAGTTGGCCTATAAATTTTTTCATTTCCAAATCGTTACCATCCCTTTCCGTCCTCTTAATTCTCCTAGCCCCATTGCAACCATTCTAGTATTACACGCCTACCTATCAATTGAATTCGTTAGTGGGGTCGTACAAGCATTCGTTGTCGGTTAGTAGGGTCACCACGAGCATTATTGGCCCAGAAAATTCTTCATTTCCACTAACGCAACACTATGCAAAATTTGGGTAGAACAATAACTTAACATGGTATTCAATCGCATTTCTGTTAAGTAGGACTTTTGACTGAAAATGGGCCTTACGTAAACAGATCTTAAACTTTGGTGAGACTTTTCACTTTTTGGCTTCGATCACGAAACTTTCAGGAAGTTGTCCACTCTACTATCAACTAAGTAGCCAAGAGTGATTCAAAACTTTTCACGATCGGCTTATGGAACTTTCACGAATGACGCTTTCCGAATGGGGCTTACAGTTTGGCAAAAGTCATCAGTTTTCAAAGTTTCCAAGACTTTTATTGACCGTTCTTTATCCTTGTTTTCCTCTCAACCTTCAAACCTTTTCCATTACCAAGAGTTTACGATCTAATCGGATGCGCACCATTCCAAGCGTCTGGAATTTAATTCATTCGCAAGATGCTGTATAGTAATCAGTCGTTTTTGGATACTTGTCGTAGTGTTTCGCGTTTTGACTTTCCAAACTTTGGCGCGTCACATATGAATTTTGTTCAATGTACCGTTCCTCATAGAAAAGGCCAAATAACTGCCATTACTGCTCACCTTTGTCTATTCTTGTCAATAATGATTGTAACCCATACGTGACGAAGCAACTCACGTTCAAGGATGTAGGGATCCATTTGATAACCGGTTGACCAAATATTCCTGTTTGCGGGCAGAAAACAAAGGGAAAAACACGATTGCGAGCCATAATTACCCCTTCCCCCTCCGGACTCTTTTCATTGACTAGCCTTTAGATCCCAGAGGTCATTTCACTAACTGTGACAGTTAATATTTTAACTGCCACAAAATTGTCCAGTTGGTCCGCTTTCGGGAGAGGAGAGGGTGTATCTACCTTTCATCCACCCAGAGCTACCGCTCTCAAGAGGACTTCACGTGTTCTGTGCAGCGTCTTTTTACCGGTTGTGGCCCCGGACTCCTGGCAGTTCGCGCAATATGGCCTTAAATGCTTACTGACCTTAAATAAAGCCAATAAGTAAGTACTGTCATTTTCAAGCTCTGTACCTTCCCTGGGTGCGAATTCCATCAATAAGACAAAAGGCTTCGTCAATGTTTGTGGATTTCGTTTTGTTTGACAGGTTCTTTATGTTAAAGCTGAGTCAGTGAAGAATACATTTCGGCTACGTGTGCAGTTTTGAAGGCTGTCATCCGTTGGCCAATGGTTGGATTGAACGTAAAGCTAGATGTGAGTTTCGTTATTATATGCAGTTTGCTGTTTGGATCCCGCACTCTTAACCCCTTAGGCTTTCCCAGAGTACCGGTTTATGCCAAAAATATTCACTTAAGATTGGGTTCCCATAGATCCATTGGTTTACTGAATCAAGTAAACTCCGAGTGCGGTGGCCGAAGAGACAACCACCTGTCAAACCAATTTTTGTCGATGTATGATGGCACGGAAGTACTGACAAAGGGGTGAATAAACTGATATGGTCGATACAAGCGAAAATGCGAGTCTCAGGAAGCAGTTGAGAAGAAGTAGCTGCGATCGCTGGAACGTGAAATTTCTTCCCTCGACGTTTTAGATTCACGCGCCAGCAATAGGTACGGACATCTACTGCCGTCTCTACTGACGGGTTCGATCATGAATCGAAAACATCAGGCGACTACAGTTCTTGTTTCAGCGATCGCGGCTACTTCTTCGCAGACTGGTATAGTGCTGTTTGGGATTCATCGAGCCATTCCTTACCAGAGGACAAATGTCTTTTTTCAACGTCACGTATTGGTAGTCGGTTTATTTTTGGAAACCAGTGGATCGGTGTTCATCTATTCCTGAACAAACTAGTGCTTTATATGAGGGTAGGAGGGGTAGGATGTGTAACTAGTTTATCTGCCGTAAGATCGGTGGTCTTGTCCTAATTTCTAGGACGATTGGGGTTATGATTAAGATTAGACTTAGGGTTAAGTGTAGGCCTTGGATTACGATTAATGATAGGATTTAAAAACGGAAGTAATTAACCCCTGGAAGTTAGCTCTAGGTTACCTGTGTTATGGGGATTCCTGTGCCCCTGTCATACCAACTGAGTATGTCCGGTGGCCAGCAACTTACCCATCTGAGAGACCCTGATTGTAGACCATCTGTTCTCTGTGCACGCGTCTGCTTGGGTTTGTAGTCGCGAATGATAGTCACGGTGATTATGTACTGAATGAAGAGAGGAGAAACCCGAAACAATGCCATATTTACTCGCAATGCTGTTGAATTTCATTTACCCTGAGTGCGGAGGCGGCTAATAATTTCTGTCCAACGCATAACGAAGCGTATATATCACTTGGCTTATTTAGTTAGTCCTATTGATACGACTAACCAAAATGCCCGTTTTCAACCGTGCTTTTTGAGCATAAGGCAGACACGTGGCTCTGCCGGAGCAGGAAGAACAAACTCATTTGCTCTTTTACCTTCGACCATGGTTTGTTTTTCCTATCCACCCAGAATCCCTGCTAATGCGCTGTGACCCGGGGTTTATATAATGAAGGCTTCTAATTTTAAGATTGATTATGTCATATTAAAAGTGTGTTTAAACCAACCTGTTCGGTTAAAATGATGCATCAAGTGGCATTGTTAATTTTTAAAAAAAATCAAATCAAAGGCACATATGCAGAGTCTTCCGCACAGATCCACAGTCTGTCCCTGAAGCGTCATGCTTGTCCTCGTGGATGAACATCCGTAGCAACATCACTGTGGAATATTCCCTTCGCTAATCCTTCGTCGTCCATCCTCGATAGCGTGGCTCCAGCGCATTTGCAGTCGCTTCATCATGACGTAAACATTAAGGATTTCGGTCTAGTCTAAGATCTCGCTGCCGGGTATCCGCTTACTCACTGCACACCCACATTATCAATTACCATGTGATGCATATGACATTGTATTTCTGGTTTTGTTATCTGTTTTAGCACCCATGGCTGTGAGTACATTCAATCACTCGTCGACCTGCTATTTTATATCTAGTAGTTTTACTTTTTCTGGTCCCTAAGACAGGTTATGCGAGAGATTTACTGGACCGAAACTGCGAGGGGGTCAGATCAACTGGCGACATGTGCTTTTTGGACTATACTAAATCTGTGCATTCTATACAACATGCCACACATGCGGAGGGTGTTATGGCATGCCTGGGCGCAGGCTTCACTCCGCGTCAGCCATTTGCAATCAATCCCAGCATCAGATGCCTGACCGGATTGGACAGCTGACTGATGCATGGCAGAAGGAAGGAAGGAAGAGAGAGAGAGAGAGAGAGAGATCAACTCTGGGACTCCGTACCCATGACTTCAGCGCATTCCTCTCTGTAAACAAGATGAAGCCCTTTAAACTCATTACGGTGCGCTGAAGGTCGTGTCTTGGGAGGCTGCCAACCGACATGATAACTCAGTCCTCACAGGGCCCAGTTGCACCCCACCCACCCCCACTCCAGTGGGATCAGAGCTGACCAATTCTCGCTGCTGGGCAAACTTTGTCCATCGTGCCAGGTAGTATGTGCCAAACGTAGACGGGCCACTTGGCTTTGTCAATATCTGCGCCCTATTTCTCTGATTCGCCACCGGAAAACGTGGTCGAGGCAGGAGAGTGCGACGGATGCAGTACAAGTCTGCAACCACTATAAACTACTTCACGTGCAAGGTACCCTCCCGCACCAAACCAGTTTTGGGCACACAGTGGACATCCTCTTTCGTGACAATCAAAGTGGCATGCCAGTCTGGTAGTTCAATTCATTCATTTCGACATAGTGACTGTGAGTGTTTCAGTATTTTAGCACCACATCATACAAGGCACACTACGCAATGCATGGAGTGTACTACCTACGCTGAAAGGCCTTCATGTGTGATTTTAATCGATAAGATTTTGATCCAAGTAGGAGAGGTGACTCTTCATTCTAGGTGTGAAAGCATGGCTCAGCAGATTTCGATTTTAAACACCGGTGATCTTGCACTCAGCATGTCAAGCACTCTGGTTTCGTACTCTTCCGTAACGGACATCCTGAACAAAAGCTCATATTCCAGCTGTTGTTGCAGTTTGAACTGGCTTCATATCGTCTCCTCGTCCAGCTGCCATTCAGTCCAACACAAGCAAAATGCGCTAAGTAGCTCCTACTCCTTATCGCTTCATCTTTCAGTTGAGTCGGCTGGAATTTCACCGCGTTCAAAGCAGCGTGAAATGTAACACATCCAACGTTATTTCTGCCCACATTCACCGCTGTTAGAGACTTGAGACTGGCTAAAATAGGGTGCTGGATGACGTCAGGGCAAAGTAGTCTGATGGATGATACAAAACTCTGCTCCGTCTGTTGCCACCTTGGTCACTCATTTAGGCTAGACCGAGAAAAGGCAGCTGAGGCATATGTGACCCTCCGATGACTTTCTCTGCAGTTGCACTTGAGGAAACTCGATGTAGCTTAGGGCCATGGAGGTATTCATGAGTTTACCAGTCACTCTTTCAATTTTAAGAGTGAAGTAAGCCGAACGACTCCCCCCTCCTCTTTTCAGATGGAGGCTTTTCAGAACGGACGATTGTGCTCTTTGTGGAAGACGGCAAGCCCAACGCGGATTATCCGTCCATCGCAAAACAGAGCAATTTAAATTTGTCTGTTCATACGCAGCCAGGCAAGATATCTAGAACCAGAACTGAACAATTTTAAAAACGAATTCAGCCAACTTGAATGAAAATCCTTTATTTGACGCATGCTGCAAATGGTGATCTCCAATGTTTACCAAATTGCCCTGATGAAGCCCTCTTAGAGACTGTGACTCTATTACCTCGGTGCTTCCAAGCGCAGTTTAAACTGAGGCGCGTTAAGTTCGCGGTGTCCAAGGCTGGGCAGAGGTTAGAAGCTAGAGACCTCACGATAATTTATCCACCGTATTCTATGTCGTGAGTGAGGTCTTGGGTAGATTTGGGCACAGAGCATGACCTATTTTTATGTGGATCGCAGGGCGCCTAGTGCCTCGCCTTCTCCCATACCTCAGGAAGGTTTTGCACACGTTCTCTCTGGAGTTGGACAGACGCCTTCAGCTGATTTCACTCAACTATTGGTGCACTTTTCGGTGGCTTACCGTTGCCCTTAGCACAGTAGCACTAGAGCGCAAACCAGAGTTAGCTTTTGTGAGGCCTAAATGGCAGGTCCGTTTGGTGCACCTAAGGGGTTGGCACGCCCGACAAATTGCGATACTTACATTATTTTAGCTATGCTTTGTCTGTACCTGTAGACTAATCGGACAGTTTAATTCAAAGGCCGCGAAGTAACAGTGGTTTCACTTATCGTCTAACTCGTTAGTTGGCTCTATGGCAAGGTGAGAATCTAGCCGTCGCCCAGTTGTGAAAGTCTGGTACATTAAGGACAATTCCAAAAAAAATGCAAGGGAGACTGGAATGACCAATTAGGGCTTATTCGCTGTCATCAGCCAATCATATCCAACCCCCAGGTATTGCGGCACCCGAGGCTCTAACTCTTGACCTGTCGGTTAGAAATCCAACGCGCTACCCCACTGCGCAACGAGCTCGTTGTCTTATCGGTTTCAATTGGGAATAGTAACAATGCTAGATGGGCGCTCACCGATCGGTTACGCGCTTCGCTCGTCCCGTTGTATCTTGGGGCTCGCCGTCGATCCCCGCCAACATCTACTTTTATAAGCAGAATGACAATTCCGACAAAGGCCATGGGGACTGGAACGGCCATTTCTGGTTTATTTGCCCTTTTCCTTTTCACTTTGCCCATATCACTAGGTGCTCTGTGGTTGCTGTCGGGGCTCGAGAGTGAGCCCTATGGCACAAGGGGACGAGTGAGGCCCGTAACTGATCGGTGAGCGCCCATAGCCTGGTTCATGCTATGAGGACCGGATCGTGTGTGCCCACCCACCCGCCCCCCTCCCCGAAGGTGGACCGCCGAGCTTTATCGGCCACTGTGGTCGAGTTCGTCTCCATTTCCACTGATGTTGTCCTGCCACTGAGGCCTAGTGAATGAAGGGGAGCTCGAGCCACCGTAGAGACTGCCTCACTACGGTCACTACAAGTCACTGGTCATCCTCGTATGCGATGGTCGAACTATTAACTCGGCAATTACCCGCCGCAGTTACCGTTCCACTGACAGGGTTTTCGGTGCCCCGTTTTACCATTGAAATAGCATTAATTACATCCTGCTTCAAGTGCATGTCAGGAATCATTCAGTTTCCCGCGTACTCTTAATGCTTAATCGTAAAGAACCAATACAGGATTTGTGCACTGTGTATTACGCTGGAAATACAGAGTTTCCCTAAACACCTGATATCATTTGAGGTTGTCCTATGGAGGTTAATGTCTGGTGAAGAGGAATGCAACTGAATAGGCTAGTGTGAACATAAACATTTCTTCTACAAATTTCCAACAAAGCATGTGAGATGGTGCTTTCAAAATGTTCCGAGGTTATTACAACTGAACAGTGTTTGTGCCGCTTGTGATGCGGCATACATCAGGTCGGTAGTCGAGTTCCTGCCACACGCTGAAGCGTGGCTTGTGTAAGTCTTTACCACAGACGAACATTAACCAAAAATTACAAGTAAGACTGGAATGACCATTTAGGGCTTATTAGACGGTATCAGCCAGCCATGTCCAACTCCAGGCGATGTACCGCCCGAGGCTTGAGAGTGAGCCCCAAGACGGAACGAAACGATTGAGTTCCATAACTGCTTTGTGAGCGTGCACTCACAAATATTTACAAAGCCAGTGATTTATGCCTTGAGTCCTTCTACATATTTAGGAAGTGGCGGGGTACAGACCAGTCCTTTTACATAGCCCCATAGAAAGAAATCACCGGGTATCAAGTTAGGTGAGCGTGGGGGCAGCTATTTGTGTAGCACGTTGTCTCCATCAGCAGCATGTACGATCCGTCGTCCTTGAATTTTCTCGTTGATGTATGCTCTCACCGTGACTTTCCAGTATGGTGGTGCCTCATCTGCTGAAAAAATAAATTGGGCATGTTCGCTTGCCTCAATTCCGTCGAGCGGGCAGCTTTGAAGCACCTCCAGGCCGTTTTCACCGATCACGTTGCCCTCGAAGAATAATGAGCCATACACGTGGTTCTTTGCGATGGCGCTAAACACATTCACTTTTTAAACATTTTCCCCCTATCGTTTGAAAGTATGCGTACAGAGCAGGATTTATTGGAACCAACAAATTGCGCAATTGCTCATTAACGGATTCCTCTCGCTGCATAACATAAATAACGAAGGAGAGAATACAGCCAATTTTAATTCGCAAAAGAAAATTAATTCAAAACAACAAGGTCATAGTGTAGTGCCTTGCAGGCTAATAAATAGTCGGTAACTTAGAACACAACATGGGAAGGAAAGGTTGGGAAAAATTTAATTAGCAGAAATGAGGGAAGGTGAAGGGTGTAAATCAAGGAGCTAGAGGATACCACAGCAAATTTAGGCTGAACACTTGCTCCGAGCGTTTGATTTCACTTGCTGTGCATAGGCCGCTTCCAAGCAGCGCAATGTGAGAGTTGTTTCGTGTCCGAAAGAGTACTCGGAAACACGTTTTCGAGTCAACTGAATGCCCAGTATCAAGCAGGTCTTTCGTAATGGCAGAACAAGGAACTTTATTTTCCTGTCTTATAAACCTCCTGGGCAAGTAATCAATAGACCAGACTGCCAAGTGCCTTTGCGTCCGCCCCATATAGTTGCATCCGCAGCGCATGTAAATTCATGAACACAATTTGAAGTGGCATGCACTGACAAGACGTTCTTGGCTCGTTGAAATGGTAGAGCCTTAGTGGGACTGTACAACCTGAGATCTGCAGCATTATATGTCCCTTCAATGGTGAATCGTAGCCGTTGTTGATCACCCGTTTGGTCACCCTTAAAGGGCAATGATATAAAACCGGGCTTTTTCGAACTGAATGTTCCGTCAATTTTGGCCCCAGAGAGTGGCTTTACTTGTGCATGCAGTGGGCTTAGTTAAAGTTTCTCTGAGGCAAGCAAGTTCTGCATTCAGTTTTTCCGTGCGCCCGCTTTACATTCTGTTTCGATTGCGGTATCGAGATTTTCTGCGCTCCAACTGCCAATATTCTGCTTGTGCACTTTAACATTTATTTGGAATGCAGTCATATCATGGGAATTAATATGCTTTTTAAAGTTGTTCTCTTGCTTACGAAATCTTGAAACAAATTTATGTTGCACATTCACGGTTGACTGAATTTGGGCGTTATTCAATACACAAAACGTCTTTTCTGTTGCAGGGAAACGTACGAACGATTAGTTTTTTTTTGAAAAATTATTGAATTCTAGGCATATTGCCAAAATTTGAGACAATTTGAACGAAAGGTGTTCACATTATTAGGTGCTGAAGTGATGTCAAATGTTTAGTGACACCCTTTGCTATTGAAATAAAGTGCTGTTTCTGTCTAGTTTTACAGTACTGGCTGGTAAACGTCACCTCTAATCTGAAATGTATTTTCCTTATTTTTTCATTTTAGAAAATGACGAATAGCTCGTCAGTTCCCCATGTGACCACCGCAGAGGCAGTGTCTGCTAGGACGCCCTTAGTCGTTCACACGTCACCCACAGTGGCTGGGCCGGTCGTTACCCAGCCGCCGCTTACGAAGAACGTACAGAAGCAGATGCAGAAGGTGTTCACGGACTTGGCTCAAAAGATGCACGGTACTTCAGGCAGTGCTTTCCTTACTCTTTTACTTGTTTCTGACTGACCTCCCTAACAAACAACCTTTTCCGCAACAATTTTGAACAAAACCCAAATTGGGCCAGTGAGCCGAAGGCACCGGTATCTATGGATCAACACCCACAAAAGCTTTCCATCTACCGGTGGTCCCCTTTCATGGACTATTTCGAAAGCGCTTGGTTTGCGCCTGTACAACACAAAAACTAGCATCTATTAACTGACAAGACATCGAGTCTCTGGCGGTGGGTTAAAACTTTTGAATGTGAACCAACAGGTCGCGGGTTTGACCCTCGTGTGCCGCAACACCTCGGGTTGTGGATATGGCTGGCTTAGGGCGGCTAATAAGCCAGAATTGGCAATTCTACTCTTCAGTTATTCATGATCAGGCCGTAAAATTACATGGGTAGTGGACTCATGAGCTATGTACGACTCCGTCATGCAGGTAGCATGGAAAAGATGAGTATGACTAACCACCAACACAAACACACACACGTTAGTTCAACCGTCGTAGTCCGACGATGTCCACCGTATACTCCACAGGAGGGTGGTGCAGGGACGGTGACTTGTGCAGTGGGTGGTGCGGCATGAGACTGCACATTCGCGTGCCCATGTTGGGCACCTGCACCCCCATTTTTGGCATTTTTTATGGGACCGCAGCCCAGAATAAGTCCTGCCGCACCATGATTTGACCCCCGTGTTGGTCCAGCGCATCTACCACGCGGTCCGTTCCAAGGGCAAACAGGCAACAGATCGACCGTCGTAGTCCGACGATGTCCATCGTATGCTCCACAGAAGGGTGGTGCAGGTACGGTGACTTGCGCGTGGATTAGTTTTAAGTGATAGTAGCCTTGCGTTACAGCTAACGCACTCTCTCCTCCCTTACCTGAGCCCGGTGTTATGACAGAGTCAAGAAGACCAGAGGCGGGAGATGACGCAGGTGGCTGGCGCGGCCGGAGCCACCCCCGGGCGTGCAACCGCACCTGGCTCGGATCCCACAGAGTGGGAGTGCCATAAAGGCCAAATTAAGAAGGAACCATTGGAGCCTGACTATTAGTCTGCCAGTAAGCCACTACACACAAAATACACATTGGGCTAACCACGCGGTCCGAATTATCCCGTTAGTTGGCAACCTTCCAAGCTACAGCTTTTAGCGCACCGTGCTAGTTGCATTGAGTTCGAAGATGTCCGACCAGGCCAGGTATGTGCGTTGACAGCGTGGGTATGTTTCCAGGGCTTGGGCTATGGCGGTCTTGATCCGCGGTGCTTGTGAATTGCGAGCCGCCATTTGACCTTAGCAGCAGCGATCCAGTTGGCCTCATCAATTGCTGCACCAGTCTTCACGGATCTTCTCCATGCCGGTCTATCCTGGGCGAGGTCCTCCCAGGTCACCTGGTTGATTTGCAGTTGTTTCAGAGATTTCTTCAAAGTGTCCTTGTATCATCGTTTTTGACCTCCCTATCGGTGAGCACCCGTAGCACCATCTCCGTAGAAAAGTCAATTAGTTGTAGTCGCTCGTCGTCCGTTCTCACTGGGTGGCCGCTCCATCGCAGTTGGACTTGCTTCAGCATGGCGTGGATGCTGAGGATTCCGGTCCGCTCCAGAACTTCCGTGTCCGGGATCCCGTCTTGCCATCTTTGCTTCAGTATTCTGCGGAGGCAGCTGAGATGGAAGTGATTCGGCTTCCTGGCTTTGTTCGAGTAGACGGTCCAGGGCTCCCCTCCGTAAAGGAGTGTCTTCAAGACGACAGCCTTGTACATCCTCAGTTTGGTGTTCAGGTGAATACTGTGGCGAACCCACACGGAGGACTGCAGCCGGCCGAAGGCCTGGCTGGCTTTAGAGATCCGTTGTGCAATTTTTTGTCGATTCTTGTGTTGCGTGAGAGCGTGCTTCACAGATAAGCAAAGGTTTCCGCATTTTTTAGTTGAGCACCGTTGGCATTGATTCGGGGAGCATTGTATTCCGTGCTGGGTGTTGGCTGGTGTATGACAACCGTTTTGGCTGTACGGATTGTTAATACAACATAGGCGCAGCCTGTGACGAAGCGGTCCATGCTCCTTTGCATGTCCTCCTCCGTCACGGTGTTAAGAGCGCAGTCGTCCGCGAAGAGCAAGTCATGGACTGTAGTCGTAGACACGCGCGTTGGGGCCCGCATACGCCGACTGTTGAGAAGGTGCCCGTCAGTTCTGTTGGTCACTGCGAATGTTTTGGATACCGTCCCGTTGTCAGTGACGCACGCCGTCATCCCGTCATGAATCTGACGCACCATGTGCGTGAACCGCTCAGGACAGCTGAATTTCTGCATGAATTTCCACAGTCCGTCGCGATTCACCGTGTCAAAACCTTTCATCAGATCTACGAAGGTAGTGTAGAGGTGGGTTCCCATCTCCTGGAACTTCTTTTAAAGCTGGTGGGTGGCGAAGACCATGCTGGCTGTTCCGCGGTGTTGTCGGAAGCCACATTGGCTTTCAGGGATCAGTCCCTGCTCTGGGTGACCGTTCAGACGATTGAGAAGGATACGGGTGAAGATATTCCCGGCGCTATTGAGCAACGAGATGCCTCTGTGGTTATCACAGAGTTGGCGGTTCCTCTTCCGCTTGTAGGGATGGACGACGGTCGCGTCTTAGAAATCCTGAGGAACTTGTCCTTGGCACCACATCTCCTGGAAGAATGTTGTGAGTTCTGCCATCAGCCGGGGCCCGCCATGCTTGTAGACTTCCGGTGGGATTTCGTCAGATCCCGGTGCTTTCCTGCTGGAAATCTGCTGCACAGCCCGGATTGTTTCTGGTAGGGAAGGCGGCAGATACAGGTCATTGTTCGTGTCCACTAGAGAGGGCAGTTCAATAGCAGCATTGGAGATGGCTGATGAGCAATTAAGGACACTTCTGAAGTACTCGGTCCAGCGCTCCAGAATTTGCGATTTCTCTGTCAGCAGTGTTGTGCCGTCAGAGCTGAGCAGCGGTGCGGTCCCCTTGATGTAGGGGACGTAGATGGCCTTGATGGCTTTGAAAAAGTTTTTCATTTCATTGCGGTCCGCATACCCCTGGATTTACTCAGCCCTTCGAACCATCCAGGCGTCCTGCATCTCCCGCACCCGTTGCTGTACAAGGCGGCGGCATCTGAAAGAGGCTGCTTTAGTGGCATCAGTCCGAAGGTCCATAAAGGTTTTGTGTAGTCCATTATACTCCGCAAGTAAGTTGATAATGTTCGTGTCATTGTCGTCAAACTAGTCCTGGTGTTGACAGCCTGCGCGTCCGAGGACTTAGAGTGCGGTGGACTGGATGACATTTCGCAGTTGACACCATCGTGTCTCCATGGTGGCGTTATTATCTGGAGCATGCAGGTCCTCCAGTTTCTGGGTTATTTTGTTGCTGAAATCAAAACAGTGAGCAGGCAAACTTAACAAAAGAGTATTTAACTTACCTTGCGGTCACTTACCTTGGGGCATTCGTTGGTGTTGAAGTCGGAGCCTCATCTTGGAGATGAGGAGGTGGTGATCCGTCCAACCATCGGCATCGTGGATCACCTTAATCACCAGCTTGTCCTGTCGATCTCGCCTCCGGACAAGAACATAATCCAGCAGCTACCAGCGTCGCGACCGAGGGTGCATCCTCGTGTCCTTCGCCCACGTCGGAAGGTGGAAGAATGTATTGGTCAGCAGGAGACGGTGTTCCGCATAGGTTCGCAGAAGAAGGGGGCCGTTATCGTTGCAGATACCGAGCCCGTGGGAACCCAGCACTCCCTGTCAGGCAGCGTGGTCTGTTCCGACGCGGGCGTTGAAGTCATCAAGGACAATTGACTTGTTGGCCTTCAGCACAGTCGCCAGGAGGGCGTGCAGGTCCTCGAAGAATTTATCCTTCACCGCATCAGAGCTCGTCTTTGAGGGAGCGTAGGCGCTGATGATGGTGGTGAACTTGTCTCCACGAAGAGGCAGGCGGAGGCTCATCAGGCAATCATTGATACCCTGCAGCAGACATGGCAGACGTCCCACGATGTCGTTACGGATGGCAAAGGCAACACCAGCGTCGCGTCGCTCTGCCTTTGGCCGGCCGCTCCAGAAGAAGGTGTTGCCGGCACCCACCTCCTCCAGCTGACCCTGCTCAGAGAATTGAGTCTCGCTGAGAGCAGCAATGTCCACCTTGTAGTGCGCCAGTTTCCGAGCGACTAGCGCCGTCGTCCGTTCCGGCCGGGTTCCCCTAGGATTGTTTAAAAGAGAATGAACATTCCAGGCTGTTAGTGTGAACGGACTCACCCGAGCAGCCCAAAAGATATTACGCGGTGTATGGGGACGGGGGGTATTGTTGTTTGTTTGAGTTTTATGACCGCGTATTTTGTGATCTGTGAGCCACGGCTGGCTGCAGAAGACGTGATACCCAGCATTTGTTATGGGAACCTTTTCTAGCCCCTTCCTCCGCGAGGAGGCAAGCAGTGCTGTCCCTAAATAGGGCTGCTCGGACATCCTAGACGGCTGCCGAACTCCACTATGGGTCATTGTTTTTTTAGCGGGAGAACGACCCGAGTTGGCCTGGGCTGCCTACGGGGTTGCTGTCGCCCCCACCGTAGGACTTTTTGAGAGGGGGGAGGTGGGAAGTTCGGGAGTCAGACATACCAGGTGTGGAGGCACGCACAACACCGAAGACCCTCAACTGGTTTAATCCGCCGGTCGTGACGGTTCCCGAGGTGTGGCAGCTGGGAAGAACCCAACATCGAGGAGCCACAGGTGAGAGTTGGGTACCAGTTAGAGGCGGCCACAGGAGCATTCACCACCTTAACGAGACCAATGGAGCGACCAAATGCTATCTGTGTGATGCTACCCCTAACTTTTACTCCCTACATCCCGGGCAAACACATACATGCACACAAGATGCATATAAATTCTGTACTTAGCTCCTGATTCCATTTCTCATGTAATTGTAATGGTTTGATGATTAATTACTGAAAACATGTGTTTGCGAACTGACTTTTCAATTGAAACATAATTGTTGCAGAGCTAATTCCAGTCTTCCTTTTCTTTGTCGGTAGTGTCATTGTGCCTATATCAGAAGTCGTTGTGTGGCTGCTGCCAGGGCTAGATAATGAGCCCCAAAAGCACAACGGAACGAGTGAGTCCCGTAATCGATCGGTGAGCGCCCATCAACCATTAGCTTACCTTCCAGGATAAGAATAGCGGTTGTTCATTGGTTGGCAACTGCTGTTCCTCACCCCATTTCGAAATATAATTAAAATTAAAGTTTTCCGGTTCCCTAGGAAGCTGTTTGGTTTTTGCCCTACCTAGCTGCAGAAATACAACACATAAAGAAATATTGACAAAAACAAGGGATACTGGCTGGTGATATCTGGCTTATTGTACGTCATTAGTCAGCCATAACCAATCCCAGGTCTCGATTACCTGGGATTCAAACACGGGTTCCTAGGTCATTAAAGTCTGGGTAGCCCAACCGTCTGCCATTGATCCACAAGCCCGTTGTCCCGTCCATTGTGGCCGGAACTATTGACAATAGTATATGGGTGCTAATCGATCGATTACGTGACCTGATCGTCCCTTTGTGCCTTAAGGCTTAATCTAGAGTCCTCGCAGGCCGTCGCATGGCAACGGGGTACATATGTGGAAATAAATAAGGCGTAGTAATGTTCACTCCAGCTGCAGTACTGTTTTGGAATTTAAGTGTGGATTCTTAAAAGCCAAGCTTTTTATGCAGCATGAAACCTGCAGGAGATACTCTGCCAGCTAAGCTTTTTCGGAGGACAATTGACTGCAGAGTTTGTGAATTAAAGGTACCTTCTCATGGTAGTTTCAGAAGCGTTTCAAAACGTTCTAGGGTACTTTGAGTTCCAAACTGGCCGGTTTTTTCTGTGACAGTTGAAATCTGCGGGATCGGCGGCTTTCCCAGATATCTATTTCCAGCAAGGTAAGGCGCGCGAAAAAAACAGCCATTAATGGGCTGCGGAATGTTGGACTGATTGGAGGTTTCCCATAACCGCCCCGTTTGTTGTCGCGTATATTCGCTGCTTTCATCACTTTGATCGAGGGTGTCACGGCGTGTCTTAAGAAATTAATTTCCCCTATCTGATCCTGTTCTTTACCTTTTGGTAGGTTGGTCACTTAGCTACTCACTCTCATTATTATTGTTAGCTGGCAAATTAAAATGTTTGTGACGTCAACTTTTTTTCACTTTTTTTTACACTTTCCGCGACATAGTTACACAATTTTGCTCATTTGATCATTTTGATTTCTTATCGACAAGCAGCAAACCTGTCACCTAAATTTTAGTTAAAGTGCAAACACTATTATCGCTAGTTGGCAAAGAAATTGGCTTGTGATATGTCAAATTTTGCACTTTCGTCATTTAGTGCCTTTTAAAGGAACGCTTTCTTATTTAGGTTCTTAACTTTTTTTGTTTTCATATTTTTATTCCCTCAACTTTGACCGCCTACCTTCCATAACAGTTTACCTCTAAATTTTAGTGCCAACGTCGGCCGTGATCGCAATGGTTGTCGGAATAATATTGTTTGTCCTGCTTCTTTTATTCTGCATCTGCAAGCGCTGCATTTTTAAACGACGCAGGAAAGACAAGACGAAAGGGAAGGGAAAAGTGGATATGAAGAGCGTTCAGTTGTTGGGAAAGCAGCTGGGAAAGGATCAGGTAGGAGGACAGAAATGACTTATTTATTGAACTTACATTCTTGATGCGATAGCGGGACAGTGCCTATTACCCCTAAATATACTTAATTATATTTATCCTAGCACTCGATCATCACGGTGTTGCATAGCGCCATTTCGGTAATCTCATTTTGCACCTAAATACAACGGAACAACATGGCGAAATCAATCCGTTAACAGTAACTGACATGTCTTAACTGCGCGAGGCTGGATCGACTTATTCGGTTAATTTTTCAAGCAGGATGTACCATTGCGTCCAACTCCTTACATAATGCTTCGAAACAAATGAACTTGGTTTAGTACTTAAATTTGCTTTAAAATAAAATAAAATCGTGTTGGCGATGTTGCGGAACTGGGTAGCGTGGACTGAAAATTTTCAACTTATGAGTGTGCTGGCTTTTAAATGAATGTTTTTTTCGGTTGACGGAGTGACGAGTAGGAGAAAGTAAATCACTGACAAGTATTGTGGAGTTTTTCCATGGGTTCGCGCTGCCGGCATAGCTACAATCATTTTTTGAAGGAGCACAATAGAACTATTCTTTCTACTGAGTGTGTGAGAATCGTATTTGCTTCGAATTGCACTTTCAAGTTCGACTTAAATAGTTTTTTCTTGAAGAGTTTTTGAGGCGTTGAAAGGACTTCTCGAATAGTATTATATCAAGGCAGATTAACAATTTTGACAAAAACAAGGGCGACTGCACCAGATATTAAAACCTTTTCATCAGTGTTTGTTAAATTTCAAAGCATACGACGTTAAACTTTAGTACGTTCTATCGTTGAGTTATCGGAATGTGTGTCTTCTTTTCGAGGCTATCACATGCATATTCCATCAAGCAGTTTCATTGTAGGCAGTTATATGAGTAAAATCTTGTTTTAAGTAGTGACCATCGTTTTAGCTCCAAAACCCTTCTGCTGGAAGATAAGTAAGAGGTGCGGTAGACAGGAGTACTGTGACACAATTGTGCAGCCTATCGCTCGTCTCTGCAAATGTCAGCGAAAATAGAACGTTTAGGATCCTTTAGGTGACTTTGAGTACCGACTGCATCATATTCCTTCAAAGAACCCGTCTTTCAGTCTGTTGAGTATTCCGCAGCTTTATGTGGTTCCCTACGACTCACAATACACATTCCCATCTGTGCTAGGGCGATCTGGAGGAATTGGAGGCCAATATGGAGGACAATGAGGGCGTAGAAGAGAAGGAAAAGCAGAATCTGGGAAAACTGCAGTTCTCGTTGGATTACGACTTCACGAAGGGTGAGGTGAGTCAAGTCCCCTTTCATTTAAGCCCCTCCTGGAATGGTCGGCTTACGCTTTAAACCTCTTTACAGTAGTTCTAGTTGCGCGTTGTGCAGAAAAATTGGTTTCTTACAAACAGGAGAAAGAATGCTTGGTATAAGGCCAACTCATTTTAGGTTAGACAATCGGCCCTAGGAATGGTAGTCCCTCCTTTGTAAACTAACTAGTCAAGTCTGGAGACTTACTTAACTTGTTTGCTAGTCCTCGAGTGAGTAGTGAACGGCAGTTTTGAACTACATGACCATTGTGAAACAGTTGGGTCCGCGGCCGACTTCCGCGTTATGCGTTTGCCGTTATCAAAGAATTTGTGGTATTATTTAGAACAGGCAGCTGGCACGTAGATGAACAGTTTACCTACTTTCTGCAGGATGCATCTCAACCCTCAGTGTAAATTCTGTATCATCTAAATGTGTTAGGCTGCACCAAATATGCATTCTTTATTACTTTTCTGTGGCAGAGAATCAGATATTTGAAAAAAAAATCCACACTTTGCACATTCTTTCCTAAGTCCTTTTGGAATATGTATGCATTTATGATCAAAGTGCTAACAGAAAGCGACAATAATTCTGGTATGGAGGCTATAGAGAGACTAGGCATATAAATTGAGAAAGCATACGCCCTGAGGTAGACTTGAATCATCAGTTTTTTCAACTTGACAAGCAATCCGAGTAATCGATATTTCAACACATTTGACAAGACCAGGTCTGAGAACCAGCTAACAATAAGGAGACTTGACTGCTAGAGCGCGTATTTTATTCGCTTTAGGCTTCGCATTCCCTCTCGAACTCAGCATCGAAGACAGCAATGGATAAAAGTCTCGAAATTTTTCGATTCTGAATCTGAAATCCTACACTCGTGCAATTATTTTCCTAACGTTTGATTTCAAACCCAGGTTATTCACACCTTGGGTTTGAAATGGCTAACTGACGATAACCAATAATTTGGAAACGGTTAACCCAGTGTCCTTTATCTTTATTGGTACCCCTGCACCATTACTGGCCGCTCTGCAACTGGCTGCAACGGCTTCAGATTGAGCACCAAGGTGCAGCGGAGCGAATGCGTCCCATGACGTGATCAGTGAGTGCCCTTCGCACATTGCCGATCGCAACCGACGGGACAACTGGCCCGTCGTTCAGTAGCAAAGCGTTAGACTTGACGCCTAATGACCAAACAGTCTAGGTTCGATTCTCGGGTTTTCCGAACCTGGAGTGTGATATGATTGGCTGGCGACAACTAACAAGCCATCCCAGTTTCCATTGACATTTTCAGCACCCTTCTCACATCAACTCTGCTTTACAAACGATTCTAACTCGGATTCTAACCTCAGGACTTCCATTTGGGCTGTTGTCTCACACTGCCCAATGGCTCTGTGCTTGTTGGAAAATCAGTTCGCTTCGTATGATTCCTTGCGTCAGTATCACATCTGGGCATGCCCCGAGAAGAGCACTTTTCAGATCCGGTTATTTGCTACTAGAGCATAGCTGTGCATGCGTAATTGTGGGGGCAATTAGTCCCCAACGCTTGGCGCAGAGGCCGTGGAAAGGGTGGATCGCCAACAGTCGGCACACCAGCAAAATACACGCTGATTTTTTTTGCTCCCAGCAAGAACAGGATATCTTGGCGCGCGCATTTCGTATAGTCTCCGCCTCCAAAATCGTGCTGGAATGGCACTCGGTTCGTAAGACTAACCTTAAA
The DNA here is from genome assembly GCA_017591395.1 of Schistocephalus solidus. Classification (NCBI taxonomy): domain Eukaryota; kingdom Metazoa; phylum Platyhelminthes; class Cestoda; order Diphyllobothriidea; family Diphyllobothriidae; genus Schistocephalus; species Schistocephalus solidus. The sequence continues at coordinate 145,178 of WEDG01002341.1, forward strand.
CCGATAAGGAGGAGGAGGATGCAGTTTTTGCACTCGTTTAGTGGAGAAAACTCGGTTTTATACGGTAGATTCAGGGAGACTGCACTGCTCTGTTGTTGACTGTTAGCACATGTTAATTCGGCTGCAGTGAGTTTGGACACTAAGTCTGCCTCTTCCGTTTGACACGTTCTGGTTAAATTCTCAACCCCCTCCCGACTAGCAAGTAGTAGTAGTAGTTCGTGTAGACGAGGTCACCAGCAGCTGCGCCCACTTCCGTATCAGACGACTGACCGGCTCGAACGGTGGTCTAATTGTGGGGCTGGGGGGAGAGTGAGGTCGACAGCACAACGCATTTTCCTCACTATAAACAAGCTGACACACTTGCAACTATCAGGGTGCGCTAAGAGCCGTGGGTTGGAAGGTAGCCAACTGATGGGAACACTCGGACCGCGTTGTTATCCCAGTGTGTGTTTTGTGTGGAGTGACTGATCGGCGGACTGAGATTCAGGCTGCAATGGTTCCTTCTTATTGTGGCCTCAATGGCACTCTCACTCCGTGAGAGCCGAGCCAGGTGTGGTGGCACGCCCGGGGGTGGCTCCGGCCGCGCCAGCCACCTGCGTCCTCTCCCGCCTCTGGTCTTTTTGACTTTTTAATGACACCGGGCTCAGGTGGGGGAGGAGAAGAGAGTGCGTTAGCTGTAACGCAAGGCTACTATCACTTAAAACTAATCCACGTGCAAGTCCATGTCCCTGCACCACCCTTTTGTGGAGTATACGCTGGACATCATCGGACTACGGCGATCGAATTGTCGAGTACTTTTAGCAGTAGTTAGTAGTGGTAGTAGTAGTAGTAGTAGTAGTAGTAGTAGTAGTAGTAGTAGTAGTAGTAGTAGTAGTAGTAGTAGTAGTAGTAGTAGTAGTAGTAGTAGTAGTAGGAGTAGTAATAGTAGTATTATAGGCGGTAAGAATAGTAAATGGAAATTTTATAGTATTATTAGTTAGTAGTGGTAGCAGTAATAGTACTAGAGGTAATAGTAGTAGTTAGTATTAATAGTAGTAGTAATAGTTAGTATTAGTAGTAGTAGTTGTAGTAGCAGCAGCAGTAGGCCTTCTGCACAACATTCTTATGAGACCATATTTTAGATGAAGTATCTGTTTGGTTTCATTTTATTGCAAGTGTGGATTTTTAAAAAATGTTAGCTTATTCGAACCTTTTACTTTTAAACTGCTATCACACTTAAGTTTTTCTATTTAATGCTGGCCGGGAGTTAATGTGTTTTGAGGACCTCAGAGCGTTGTATGTCACCTTTTCTGTGGCTCTCATGAAGGATTTCGGCTTTGCTAGATTTTCAGCACGTTCCTAGTGATCAGAAAACTGTCATTTAATGAACAAACAGTATTACCCCTCATGATTATGACTTTCCTACCGTCTCATAAAATTTAACTATCCTGAGGACGGACTGCTGTCATCGGCCCTGCTATTTTCCCGGCCTCTTCCTGTCAGCGGAGCTTCCGACTGTCATCTACCCTCCATCTTTTTAATTCCTCCCTCCTCAATACAGCTCACGGTTGGTGTTATTCAGGCCACTGATCTGCCTGGCATGGATATGTCCGGTACTTCCGATCCTTACGTGAAAGTTTACTTGATGCCTGAAAAGAAGAAATTCGAAACAAAAGTTCACCGAAAGACGCTTAACCCCGTCTTCAACGAGACTTTCCTCTTCAAGGTGAGGTCAATCGACTTTTTACTTTCCTACCTGACCCTTTTTCGGATATCATCACTTTGGAGGCAGATTATTGTTTTTTTCCTACTGTACTACAGCTATCGTAGTTTCGACCGGTTATTTGGAAAGCTGTTGGTCAGTAAACTGTACGGCAAGCTAGGCTCCTGTTTCAAAATCGCAAGCATCACTATGGACGTCCTGTCAGCGAAAATTTCTAGCTTGTCCTCATTACCTTGTAATACCTTTGGCTCCCCTACTCCTGCCACTGCAAAAACATGGGGAGTTTACACCGTTTCATTGATTGTAAGACTGAAAGCCCCTTTTCCGTAGAATTTATCGTCCTCCCAAGCCCTATGTTTACGCAAAATAGCAGGTTTGCTAGCAGCTATGAACGAAAGTTAGCATTCCCTGCCCACTTTTATGATAAATTCCTCTTTTCCGAATCATTTGTTTTTTTAAAAAAAAACATTATTATGCATTATATGCTCTCACAGGCTACTTTGTGGCAGCAAAAACAGTTGTAGACCTGAAGGGTAAGTTTTGAGTGCAAAGAGTACCAAGTGTAGAACTTATAGAAGCCAACCTATGCCTTGCTTCCGAACAACAAATTATATACATTTTTTTCTCGGAACGAAGTTTAACGAGGCAGAACTTGCGCACGTGCAGTATTTAATGACGTCATCAAATATCACGCGCCTTTTTCAACTGCTCATGGTAATTGCATATTTATAAAAGTTGCGGTCTGATGTAAAAGTAACCTAGAGTGATCAAATTATATTGGTACCTACGGGGCAGAGGGGGGGGTGTGGATCAAACATGTGGGTGGGCAATTGAACAGGTTTTCATACTTTGCCACCACTGCAGAGATCGCCTTCGCTTTGCGAAATGTGTGTAGTCATAGAGAATTGAAAGCATCTTCCCAGGAAACCTATCTGTCAGTTGGATCCTGGTGTTGATACATCACCGTTACTGTCAAAATCTCCTTTCTGATAACCCAAAGAGATAACTAATGCTTTTTTAGGACAGAACATCCACCCTTTTTCAAAAAACTGGGATGGATTGGCGACCCCCGGATTTGGAATATCCCCCTAAAATGTTTTTCTTTCAATGTTTTTCACTGATACGCGCTTGGCTTCTGTCAATGCTCTACACACACTGCTCCTTATACATAAAAAGTCTTAAGCCGGTCCATTGGTTCAATAAAGTAAAAAAAGCTTCGAATACCCCGCAAAGACTACAAAGGAAATGACTACTGAACAGGCCAGACTCTGCCAAGGGATGATAGCAGATTAAGGTATCGACAGGAAATGCAGATGGACTGACAATGAGCTGTTTCGCATTTCACTCTGCATTCATTCAGTTTATTGTAACCTTGAACACCAGTTGATATCAAAAGCACAAGTATGTACACTGACAATACCTCGACTTCAGTCTTGACTTAGGTGGGCATTTTGATAGTGAAGCGGACTTGCGGTGCATTTACGTCACTCTTACTCTTCATATCTAACAGTTCGGCCGTCTTAGTCCGACGATGTCCACCGTATGCTCCACAGAGCGGTGATGGGGGACGGTGACTTGCGCGTGGATTAGTTTTAAATGCTAGTAGCCTTGAGCTACAGCTACCGCACTCTCTCCTCATCCCCCACCTGAGCCCGGTGTCATGACAGAGTCAAGAAGACCGGAGGCGACAGAAGACGCAGGTGGCTGGAGTGGTCGGAGCCGCCCCTGGGCGTGCCACAACATCCCCCATGTTCGGCATTTGTTAAGGGATCGCGACCCGAATAACGTCTGCCGTGTCCTGATGTGGCCCCGTGTTGGTCCAATGCATCTACCATGTGGCCCGTTTAGGAGCCACAACTCCATACACAGTTCCAATGACAGTACAGACTCAAAACGACTGGAGGTGGGCGTGGATGCTATGTCTGATCAAGTTAGATAGTCCTTCTATGTGTGCCGTTTCTCAGGTTCATGATTTCATTTAGGATAGTCTCGAGTCAGTGCATTTTATTATGGTTGTATTAAGATGGAGCTATTTCGTTACAATTCGCAGTCCTACTTAACGCGATACTTTTCAGTTCAGTTGATAATATAATCGCTGCCATCTGGCTCAGAAGCCAAGGCACAACGATGCGTTTTGGTAATAAACTTAAGAAAGACTATGAAATAGCTCGTTATCCGAATTACCTTTTCATTCACCGTTGATAGGCAGGCATATTCTTACAATCAATAACCGATCTCATTAAATGCTGACCAAATGCATGAAATGTAGTTTCGATTGGGAATGGTTACTAAAGTAGGACTGTAAACTTGGATATCGTGCGGTATAATGTCAAAATACTTCAGATATACCTATATGCTGGCTTTTTAATACATGTTTTTTTGGCTACTTGCAAAACTCTCTTTAGAAAAAAATAAATGACTAAGTAATTTGAATTTTTCTATTTATTTGTCTTGCCTTTATAAATTCCAATATATCATATAGAGAGTAAACAACTCAAAACTATCTTTTCTTGTAGTTATTTGGTAGAAAATTCCGTCTTCTTTAATTTTATACTCGAAGAAAATTGATCTTTCAGTTTTAAAGTTTTTAGAAATAATATTTTCAAGACTGTGCTGTACCCATCCAATTGGCGTCTTATCTGTCCGTTTTTAAACGTTCCTTATGAAATGTGCACTATAATTTCCATAAACTACAAAATTTTATGAGGCATTTTTTTAATGACATAGTTAAATTTATTAGTTTCCTAATATTGAAAGTATACAGCTTGTACACTTTTAATCCTTAACGCAGATACAACGGCATCTTAGGCTCAAAATTATTCCGTAGTTAAAAAATTTCTTAAAAGTTAAATGTACAGTAGATTCTCTATCTCATGAAATATTGTTTGAAATTCTGCAATGTGCTTTTAGCTTCGAACACACTTCTTATGTAGGGTTGTTAAATTGATCATCTTGCAATCTACTCACAAACTATTTCAGTCAGAGTACGATGCCGGCTTTAAAGAGCTTCTTTCTGACCACGTGCAAAAAGCTTACTCTGCAACAAATGGCTACTTAAGTAATATGCAACTTTCACCTTGATTTTCAATGTTCTGAATAATTCAAACATATTTTATAGAAAACACGCAAACAAATATTACTTATCTTAGTCATTTGATAGCAAATTTGATCTTCTTCAAATTTTATACTTGAAGATAGGGCATCTTTTGGTTTTTAAAAAGTTCCTAAATTGCTTAATAATTTTGAATCCTACTGGCCGTTACACTTGAATTCAAGGTTTCCAAACTACATGTTGTATACATTTTGTGTAAATAAAAATCAAAAATTTCTATACGGTATATGGAAGACATCATATAGTTCTCATAACTTTTTTTAATTAATTCGGATCATTTTCAATACATTTTAGGCAACATTGACAAATTGAAGAGTACGATATATTATGGATGCGCATTTGCGTGTCTTTAAAGATCTGATAATTATAAACTTTTTTTAAAACCTAAAGATCTATTTTTTAAAGTATACATTTTAAAGAAGACGTAAGTTGCTATTAAATGAGTAAAAAAAGAATATTTTTTTCGTGTTTTCTATAAAATATATTTGAATTAATAAGGGCATCTAAAATCAATGAGAAAATTGCATACTATTTAGGTAGCCATTTTTACAGAGTTGATGTTTTGCGGATGGTCAGAAAGAAGCTTGTTCAAAAGCCGGCATCCTAGCGTGAATTAATTATATTTGGACTAGGCTGCGTGATAATCAATACCACAACATGTCATGAGGTAGGTAATCCACTGTATTCTTTTTTAGAGTATGAAATTCGAAGAGGTGATTTGCTGTCAAATGTCCGCAAGAAATAATTTTTGATTTTGTCTCTTTTAAATTTATTTGAATTTATAAAGACATTGAAAATCAATAGAAAATTCCCTATACTTAGGTAATCGTTTTTACGAGGACGCCATTTGCATGTGGTGGAAAATACATGCATATAAAAGGCAGCTTCCAAGTGTGTCTGAACTATCTTGGGATTATGCTGCAAAACGATTAATATTACAACCCCGCTCTAGTCAAATACACATTGTGAACTTTTTAAGTATCATTTCATGAGATCAGTCTTTGACCGAATAGTCTACTTGTGCGTAATAGGTTCAGAGAATGGCTTCTTGCGGACGTGGAACTTATTATCCAAATAGTCCCGGTAGTTAATCATCGCTCCACCCAGTTTATCCGCCTAAAGTTTGTTCGGAAGTCTGTTTATGAAATTTTACGCAGCTACTTCTCACCAAGTAAATAACGTTGTCCGATTCTGTTCGTCCTACCTTTCGCGTCTTGCATCCTTCGATCATCAGATGTCAGGCCTACCTGCGCTTCGTGGCTGAAAATCACTGGAGTGCGCCATGAGTCTGAGATCTGTAGACCTCTTTCACCTCCGAACTCCCCTTGGAAGCCCGCCTCCCCTTCCCTCTTTCTCCCACACTCTTCATTCTCTCTAATCCCCGCCAAGTTTTGTTTGTATGGCATTAAAGGATGTAGACAAGTCTTCGCTGCAGACGGCTTTGTAGGCAGCGCGAGATCGGTACACCACGCGCGGCCCTTCGGCTTATCTGCAAAAGCGCAGGCTGACCATCTGTTCCCACTGCAGCCCATGGAGCCTGTCTTAGGTCAAGCAAGTTTGCTCAGGACATCTTAAATTCTGAAAGGCAGCATCAGTCTAGCTGTGGCTGTTAGCCTGCAATTGTTGCGCCTCTTATCATGTCCCCCAGCGCAGATCTGAGGGCGCTGTTAGGTCAACCGTTTCAACTGAGGCAAAAGCTGCTGAGAATTGGAGAATACTTTGTTTGAAGGATCGCTGACTCTTTATTACCCTTCGCGGTTTTCCAGGTGATAGGGGAAGCTGGCTCCATGTAACCTAATATGCACAGAGGGCTGGCATAGATGCCTGAGCATTTTGCCGGATTTCCAGAGCGTTTAAATGTCCTTCTTAGTAGAAAGGCCATATTAACTTAGTTTCTAGGGTAGTCAGTATGACGTGTCGTCGTTCGGTTATGACCTAGGTCGTGCCTAGGTAGGGTTTCTCGCCGTGCCAGTCACCCGCGTCCCAAACCTGCCTTTCTCTCTCGACTCTGTAGTATTAGTAGTAGTAGTAGTAGTAGTAGCAGTAGTAGTAGCAGTAGTAGCAGTAGCATTAGCAGTAGTAGCAGTAGTAGTAGTAGTAGTAGTAGTAGTAGTAGTAGTAGTAGTAGTAGTAGTAGTAGTAGTAGTAGTAGTAGTAGTAGTAGTAGTAGTAGTAGTAGTAGTAGTAGTAGTAGTAGTAGTAGTAGTAGTAGTTGTACATCTATACCTGACTCCTCGTTACCTGTGTTCAACTGCCCTCTAACAGGCGCCAAACGCATATTCTGTTCCTCTCTTTCACATGATATGGCATCTCTCTCTAGGGATATCTGCTCGATATGTGTAGTATGCCAAGGACATGTCATGTACTCCAACTGCAAATGCCGTACTCTCATCAGACCACTTAGGCATTTAAACTCGGTGCATTTTCCCAACGGCAAGCAAGCTTTTGGTCTAGGCCTTATTTGCATAGTTGTCATACAAATTCCTTATTTCTATTCCCTTTTCTACTGTTTGTTCCTGCGAATCACAAACTTGCGCAAATCTTCCAATTTATGCGCTTTTGTTTTGTTTTCAATTCATTTCCATCCTTTTTCTTCTGTAGAATGTAAGACATTCCCGCCGCCGTGGATGGAACAACTATGCTTGTGTCCCCCTTTTCTTTCCTATACACAGTAGCCGAGTTATTTAGCTATCCAATCATATCGACTTCGCACACACATACATTCACTATCCTCTGTGTTTAAATGTCCTTTTTAGTGCATGCCTCAGATGACTACACGTTTACCTTAACGTAGCCAGACAAGTGATTGCCCAGTCAGTAGTTCCTTTATCATGAGTGTTTTTCGACCTACCAGCCTCCACAGCCTAATTAATCAGGACCTGGTATTTTTTATTAGGTACCCTATGCAGAAGTTGCTGCGAAGACTTTGCGTTTCAACGTGTTTGACTTTGATCGATTTTCGAAGCACGACCAGATCGGACAGATAGTTGTCCCACTTGGGTCTGTTGATCTGGCTCGCGTGATCGAAGAATGGCGTGATCTGCTGCCTCCGGACGACGATGAACGGGTAAGCGAGAGCAAACACTCGATCCTGGTTCTCTTTAACACTGGAATTCAATGGCGTCCGAACTCTTTCTTCCCTCTGTTCATTTCGCCCCCAGCCATGTAGCTCATGACTTTCTCTTGTAGAGAAGATGAAGGCAAAACTTCGGAAACCGTGTTATTAGTCAGATCTTTCGCACTCTTGCAGGCGCCTACAATCAGGAGCTATGAGATTGCAATAACAAGCGAACCGTTTCGCAATCCAAGAATAAGGGAAGGGGCAGGGGAAGTATCCGTGTCTGAGTTGGGTTCTCGTCGTCTAATTCGCGGTGTGGGGACGGTGTGTGCATCCTTGGCTGGCAAGTCGGTCATGCCATCTGGCCGCGTGGGCGTATTCCGAAAGCTCAGACTATTACACCCTCCTGGCTCCAGTGATTGCGTGCCCCCATATGCTTTCAACAAGAACTTGGGACTTGCATACTGGTTGCCATTCCAGATAACGTTTCTTCTTTACGATGTAGCTCTTAGCATTTTGTGTCCTTTCTTGTTCCAAAGTGCATGTGGAGAAGATGAACCTCTTGCCACAGAACAGTATTTTCGGAGCTTAAAACCCCTCTTTCTGAGAGGAATGAGCGCTGTGTTCTCAAGAGAGGAACTGGTAGCTTGCCCTGACTTGATAAAGATAATCTATTTTACTCTTTAAAGGTAGTTGGTGGAATAAAGTTTTAAGCTGCACTGCTGCTGCCTATTCATGTCGTCTTCGACCTGCGTGGCACGCGTGACTAGAGGGCGTACGCGGGTACCTGAACCTCCGGGTGGAAATGTTGTTTACGTAGATACAGCCGCCCACTGTTGCTGCTGCTACTACTGCTGCTCAGGCAACTACACTGCTGTTTGAAACGCCAGGCACACTTAACCAGCTGAATTTTGAGGTGCCGCTTGCCTGGAATCATCAGATTCGTCATGTAGGCTTCAAATCATCCACCTTTTGAGAGATGAGCTCTTGAAAGATCTTACGATGTAAATGCTTGCCTTTTTCAGTGGTTTGTCAGTCACGAGACTAACTGGTGAGCACAGATTTCTTCCCGATAAATTATCCTCAGGCAAAATTCATTTATACGGTAGCGGAGTCAAGTTAAACAAGTGAATGGTAAGAGCAATCGATTAATGTCCGTTTTTTTTCATACGAGTCACCTGAGCCAAGTAATTTACAGAATAACAATCCTTGGCCCGATCAAAACGAATGGGGGTCCCTTATCAGGTGGATTCTTTCCTGAGGGAGTCACCTGGGCAGTCACCAATCGGTCACAGGACTCATTCATCCTATTCTGTCTTGGTGCTAGCTCTCGATCCCCACCGGCACTCGCACGGTGGCTAGTAGTATAGAGAGAAGAACATTACTGATAAGGACCAGCGAGACTTGAATGGCCATTTCTGGCTTATTAGTCATCATCAACCAGCCATGCCTAACCCCCAGGTGTTGCGCCACCCGAGGCTCGAACCCACAACCTGTTGATTAGAAGTTCAGTGTTCTAACCATTTAAGTATGCCATAAGCAGTCATTGCTTTCAGAAAATCAATCTGCAGAGCCCTTTAATTAGCGTTAACTGACCTCACGCCACCTCCTGAGGGGGAAGATCTGACTCGTTAACCAGAGTTCCGTTGGTACTTTAGTCATACACCCTACCGGTATGGCCGTGAGCTGTCGGTTAGCTTAGCACAGTAAACTAACGGCCGCAAATAAGACTGAACGGATCATTCAGGCCTCTCCGTTGTCTTTCTCTGTAGTACGTTCCGATAATCGATATTTCTTGATCACGCACTGCCCGCCCACGTGACCTGGTCAACCCATGTGTCGGAACCCGCGCAATGAACTTTCACGCGGTTTGAACGTCAGAACTGATCGTCTCATGCCTGTTTGTAATTTCGAAGTGAACGGTATCCATCTCCCAGGCGAACCGCCCTTTTGCGCTTTCCAAATTGTACTTCCCAGCTCAGGCATCTGAACAGTTTTACGGAGATGACTGGTAACTTCTACGTCTGCTTCAAAACCCCATGTCGTCATGCAGTGAGTTTGTTGGCGGCGGACTTCCCGTTGTTTGAGCTCGACCACTTGACTTAAACTTGTCAAAAAATGACCTCCGTTACCGAAAATGATCCAACAAAGCTTGGAAGAAAACATAATGTGTCAGAAAAGTATTGACTCTGTTTAGAATGTTGGGGCAGGCATTTTTCATGTTCGTTTTCTCCCCATTAGCAAATAGTAGCCGGGTGCCCAACCGTTTTTATTAAACTGTGATTTTATAACGGTTTCATGCGCATGTTGTCAACAGGCTTGATAGCAGGTCAAAAAAAGAGGTAGGTATAGTTTGGCCGTAGTAATTAGCCACTTTTGGGTGAAATTTAAACGACTTATGACTCGAATGCTGGTCACCAATAAATTATTACACCAAAAGCGGCCAGCTTCACTGAAGTTAAACTGTTACTTGTCATAGGTATGCAGTAGCCTAGCGACTGCAAATTCCTGAGTGGTAATAACGCTATCTGATGCTGTCATTGATGATGGGTTCGAGCATGAATCCACAATGTCAGGCGAATAAATTTATTGTTTCAGCTACCGTGTCTTCTCCTCAAAAAGATCATTTTTGTTTATCTATAAAATCCACGTGGTGGAGCTTCGATAGCTTGGCATCGGCTGTCTTCCTCAAGTCTCACATTGTCAGCAGTTCAATCTAAGAAATGTTATCAACGTAGACACCTAAAGTCGGTTAAGTATGAACATGCTTTGCTAATGTCCTTCAGGGGTTTGTAAACATGACAGCCCTTTCTCTGCTCTACATTTCGATGGCGATCGGACATGTAGCCCCACTCATAAAACGAAAGGCCAGGAATCCTGAAAAATGAAAATTTGAAAAATAAAATGGGCTAACCGGAAGAGGTTGATTGACCTGCTGACGTTTTTGAGAGCTTGGTCGGATCTCCATCGTCAAAGCGTTAAATGCATTTAAACGAACAGCTGGAAATGGTGGGTCGTAACTTACTTTACGGCCTGGAGATGATCGATTTTCCCCCCTTCGCTGCCTAAACCCTTTGAAGGGCGCTTCGCGGGCAGTTTAGCTGCATGTGGTGTGAGTTTCCACCTCGATGTGGGGTTGGTAAGCCTCAGCCGATGTTTTTCGGTCCAGCGGCTATTTTTCCCCGTCGAATGACTTTGTCCTCGGGGTGTGGCTTTGCGGCTCTCGTAGGTTCTGTGTGACTCTCTTTCCTGAGCTTTTGTGTACGCAATAAGACTTTATAAGCTGTAGCAAGGTTAAGATGCCTGTTGATGGAGCTGGCATCGGAATATCACTTCTCAAATGCTAGCTATTCCGTCTTTGATTTGGCCGGACCTAAGATGATAGCTCCCCGAAGATCAAAAACATGGCCAGTTTTTCCAGAGTGCGTTGCAAGTTGAAAGTTTGAGTCTACCTCCGAGTTACCGATTTTTACTCCTGTAGGTGGGTCTGTAAATTCCGCCCGGTTTTCCCAACTTATTTACAGTCTCCATCATTTAAACTCATTTTTAGACAGCAGTTGAAGTTTCAGTTAATGGTAGCGTGCCCTTAGGTTACAGCAAACGGTCACTCGGGTTATCTGCTGACCGCTCCTAGACTTTGCATTTTCTCGATAACAGCGACCCTTTCGGACAGTTCAGTCAGTAGAGCCGCGAAACTCAAGAGTAACCACTGTGACTCGGCTCTCTAGAGAAACATTTTAGTCATTTAAATTTGTCAACTTCCCATGATTTCTATAGGTGGGACTGGCGTTACTGGGACGAAGAAGAAGAAGAAGAAGTTTGTTCGTTCACCGGAATCATGGCTTTATTCGTCTGAGCTTTCGAACTCTTACTGGAGTCCATCGTCAGAGATAAAACAGTAAGAGTTCGAAAGCTCAGACGAATAAAACCATGATTCCGGTAAATGAACAAACTTCTTCTTCTTCACTTATACACACACCTGGAATGCGGACTTTTGCCTCCATTCGTTACTGGGACGGCCTCAGATGGCGTTCGATTTAATTCACCAGCCTCAGCGTCCGTTGTCCTTGCGATTGTAGCAGTTTATCCAATCTCAAGCCTTTTGTTTTGCTCTTAACCCTGATGCAACTATGCCGGTTTACCTTGTAGGAGAACAAGCTGGGTGACATTTGCTTTTCGCTACGTTATGTACCCACCACTGGAAAACTGACTGTTAACATATTGGAAGCCAAGAACCTCAAGAAGATGGATGTTGGCGGATTATCGGGTAAGAACTGCCCTATTGCTGACGAGGCCCTGATTGAGCAGGATGCTTTTCTGATTGACATGTTCCCAACCATTGACATTTTTCAAGTTTACTACTTACTCCTCGTAGTAACTGTGGTCGGGGCTGTGGATGGTCCAAGAATAAGATGCAGCTTTCTCCGCCCTCAGCAAAATTTACCAGTAAAATCATCTTCTACTTTCGGCTAAAATCTCAGTTAAATGAATTCCTCTTAAACCTGCGTGACATTGGACAACCCTGTAGATTCTCATTTTCAGTAGTGGTATATGGCGGGCAATTTGACACAAGTCCTAATTCAAGCAAGACGAACCCACATTTAATCTTGTGTGTAAGAAGCCATGATCACTCGTGGAAGTGAAATGTGAAGGGGCGGAACTTTAAGATTCCGGGGGAAAAACCAACTGTTCTTTTGTACTCTCAGTTTTACAGGGATTCGTACTGCAGCCCTGTCTGGCTAGTCAAAATCAAAAAGTGTGGATATTATTTGACCAAGTTTATTCCGGTAATTTTTACTTTCCTCTTCTGCCTTTATAAACTGTGATGAATTTTTTTCTTTTATCTGCAACTGTTTGTCCCCTTCTCTTTGCAGATCCGTACGTTAAGTTATCACTTATGCTCGGCGGAAAACGAATCAAGAAAAAGAAGACTACAATTAAGAAGTGCACACTGAACCCCTACTACAACGAATCATTTGCCTTTGAAATTCCGTTCGAGCACATACAGGTGAGGCGCCGTTTGTTCCCCTTGCGCACTTGCCGTTTGGCACTGTTGAGTAGAAAATTGTCTACCAGCGCATACGGTCCGTCTCCCCTCCACTCCTCTGTTAGCTAAAAGTTGGCAAGACTACTGTGCAGAAATAGATGGGGCTTGCACGCACACTGGCCCATTACCTTCCGTAGTTGATGCATGCCAGATGCTCAGCGCGCGATAATTTTGGAAAGATAATGGCCTACCCGATACAATAGATAACAAAAACTGGCATTTGTAAAGACAGGCCAGGGCGGAGACGGCTTCCGGGAGACCAGCTTTGTTAAGGCAGAGGCGAGGAATTCTTCAGGAGTTTGGAATTCCCCGCGGCCAACAGCCGTAGACATCCATTGCAAGTCCATACGGGAAGGCCAGTTTATCGAGACGAAGCACGGTTTTAACCCAACCCGCGGCGACACTTCGACCGTCGTAAACAGCAAATTTTACAATGTGCTCCATGGAGTGGGCTCGGCACTCGTAATTTGCGCGTGGATTAGCTTATATCAAGACAGACTTGCGTAGCATTTACCACACTCGCTCTTCCCTCATTCATTTTACTCAGATATCAAGACGGTATAAAGATGGCAAGATGTGGGCTCCGTCGCCATGGCCGTCTAAGTATGTCACATTCGGATCGCAGAAACGTAAGCGTATTATTAAGACCGGATTGAAAAAGAACCATTGCAGGTGTACTCATTCGTGTGATGGACGGGGTTTATCCTGTCAGGTAGCAAAATTCCAAGCCACGACTTTGGTGAGCCTATGGTACGTCACCTCATTGGGAAAAAAATCTGCCTTTTTATTTAGAGATGTGTGTTCATGACGGTTTTCCTGGCAATATGTCGTAAAAGGGGCTATGCGATGTTAACGATGATGTTAACGTTGTCCGTATTGGTTTCGATGTTAAAGTTAGGTCTTTGCTCAGGTTTAGGGTTAGTGTTGGCAGTTGGGCAATATGTCGTAAAAGGGGCAATGCGATGTTAACGTTGTACGTATCGGTTTCGAGGTTAAGGTTAGGTCTTGGTCAAGTTTAGGGTTAGAGTTTGAATTTGGGTTATTCTTAGTGCTAGAGTTGCCAGGCTTGGATTATGTTTGGATTTTAGAGTTGAGGCTGTGTTTGGGGATTTGGTTTAGTGTCGGGGTTTTAAGGTTTGGGTTAGGGTTGCGTTTGAGTCTTGCTTAAAGACTTACGGGTTCGGGATTAGGATTAATTTTTCCAGAAATGGCTACATTTGGTGTAAGGGGTGCAGTCAACTACAGTTTTCTTAGTAGGGCTGCATACCCTACCCGTGCCCGCAATTCTTAGTACGCTGTTGCATATCCAAACACGTCAGACTTCAGAATTCTCTGGTGCGTCGTAGGGATGTATTTTCCAGTGTTGACCTCACTTTCTATTCCCTCTGTCGTGCGCCATTCTTCTGTCTGAACCAGTGGCTAACGCGGCAAGAAGACCTACGTCCAAGGCGCGCCACCACACGCATGTGGAACAGTATATATGGGCTTGCGTAGACCCGGCGCTGCTAGATAAACGCGTGCTGTGAGCCACTCGGAACCCTGTTTTTGGATCCGGCGCCTCTAAAACACAGGGTGACCCTCATACGACGAATAAAGCGACTTGATGAGTGTGCACAAGACACAAGCGGTACGAGAGATGTGGTAGGCAGTGGGGTACCAAAGAGTCAGGTCTGGTATTACAGAAACAGGAGCCCTTTGGGCGTCAAATGAGGGTGCTGCCACAGGTCCAACTCTCTGACCTTTGTCTCCTCGTGTTGGGTAATATGGCAGCTGTCCGGCCGTCACAGCTTCCGACGTACCACTTTGTTGTCAACTTCGAATATCCGCCTGGAAAATGTGCTGACAGAAGGCTCTCAGATGACCTCCAAATGCGGGTTTTTGTGTACTGCTCTCAGTTAACAAACATAAGTGATCAGAAAACTGTTTAATTGCGGTGCTACTCGCCATTGGCAACTGTGGTCAGTGGATTTGGTAAGCTTTGTATGGCAGATCCTTAAGCGGCTGATGTGAGGTTGAACAGCCTCTGCCCTGGATTCTGTATGAGTACTTGATTACTGGGGAATAGTTAGCTTGTAAGCACCCGTCGTTTTTATCATCAATAACAGGCTCTATCAAGCGTTTGGGTGTGGCTTTGATAGTAGAACCAGAAAATTAACTACTTACTGTGATCCCATAACCAATGGGAACAGTGAGGACTTTTTGTTACATCAAGCGCAGTTCCATTTGAGGAGCAGCGGCTGTTTGCCGTCCGCTTCATGGGGTAGGTGACAGGAAGCGCTGATTTAACTTTGAAGTCTTTTTGTCTGATAATTCTTTTAAATAAGTAGCTATTTTTATCTGGATCCAGTACTTCCTTTGGCTTGTTTGTTATTTTTATAGAAAAAATTCGGCAGAATATTGACAAATTCCACTCATTCGACGCATATGACAGTCGATCTAATTTAGGAAAGGTAGCTAAACTTTTGCCTTATATAGTCGTTTTCAGTGAATAAACCGATTAAAATCAAAAACGAAAGATTCTATTTTCGGTCAGAAACACCCCCCACACCAGATCCTAACTTATCAATTGAATAGGCATGAAGGTAAGGATTATCCTTCACGGGAGGCAAATTTTATTAACAACGAATTCAGTGCACAGACCTCAGGGAGATATTTGACGACAGGATGCTGTAAAAAAATATCGGAAATAGTAGCATTTCAAATCCGATAAGTATTTTCGTGGGTTATTACCTGGATTAGTTTGTGTTAGGCATCTGCATATCCTTTAAGCAGGCCTGCTGAGACGCAGTCCGCACCCTCATTTTGAACTCGGAACTCCTAGTATTTAATCAGGTATTGGCTTCTAGAAGCACAAGCTCCGTATGGGTGACAAAGGTCACGAGCAGGCAACCAATTACCAGACCGAAGTCGACCAAGTTATAATTGCAGAGAGGAGAGACAACAGAAAATATGGATATATTGATACAGTCTGTTACGGGCTTATTCTGTCTTCATTCAGCCAATTATAACCCTGACTACCAGCTGGGACTGGAGACACAAACACGCGCTCTGGTATGACACAGGTGATCCAAAGACCTGGTCTAGCAGCTGGGCCATGAGCACCTCATCGAACTGAATTTTCCTCAGTGCCTCGCCGCATGTCATGCTCTGTCGCTGCAGATCAGGTATTTATTCAAACAAGAATGGACGTACGTCCAGCTATTGGCTTCCCAGTGCAAACAAGGTGGCAAAGGTAGCGAACAGGCAACCGACTATCAGACAGCGACAGTGAGTGACATGTGGGAGGCACTAATGAACTTCGTTTCGATTAAGTACTTAAAACTCATCTGCTAGACCCCGTCTGTGATCCATGTTTGTGTTTCTAGTCGCAGCTGGTAGTCAGGGTTATGATTGGCTGAACGAAGGCAGAATGAGCCCAAAACAGACCGCATCAGTCTACCCGCATTTTTTGTCGTCCCTCCTCTTCTACCTCGTCGTATCTTTGGGGCATTACCGCTCACAAGGTCAGCCGCATATCCGGCCATTAGCCACTGACCGCAGCGCCTAAGGTTCTCAGTGTGAACATTAAGGAGGAGGAGGAGGAGGAGGAGGAGGAGGAGGAGGAGGAGGAGGAGGAGGAGGAGGAGGAGGAGGAGGAGGAGGAGGAGGAGGAGGAGGAGGAGGAGGAGGAGGAGGAGGAGGAGGAGGAGGAGGAGGAGGAGGAGGAGGAGGAGGAGGAGGAGGAGGAGGAGGAGGAGGAGGAGGAGGAGGAGGAGGAGGAGGAGGAGGAGGAGGAGGAGGAGGAGGAGGAGGGAGGAGGAGGAGGAGGAGGAGGAGGAGGAGGAGGAGGAGGAGGAGGAGGAGGAGGAGGAGGTGAAGTGCCACCTCGGAAGAAGGAAAGATCCGTATTCTTCAGATAGGCAGATTAGAGACAGGTTGCAAACTTTTCATTGGTCTGTTTGGGAAAATTTAGTAACCAGATGGTGATGGGCTGGAAGAGGGGAGTGATGATTAAGGGCACACGAATGCGCCAATGAAACTTGAAAAAACTCTCATGGGTATGGTTAAACAAACTCATGAAAGCTATATCAGGCGTGAAGGACTTTTGCATGGATAATTTGTCTGCAATTCATTTTGCTGCGAAAACAGATGTATTCTTTGAACCGGACTATAATTATGCCGCCCCCTCCTAAGATAGTCTTTTGCCCACCTATAACACTAGCTGTTTCTGTAGATATAAGTGGTATCAATTATTTCATCTTTTATAGTTCCTTAAAATTTAAGTGCCATTAAGTAGGAATATAAAAATGGTGCATTGCATTCAACGTTCAATCCTGCTTTCTACCACCCAACCGTTATTTAATTCCACTTGTCATTAGGAGCCCTTCCGTGATTTTATGGTCTGTTTAAAAAATTAAAATCTGCATGCATAAAAGTATGAGAAGATTGATTAACCTTTTTCTTTTCCCTCCTACGCACTAGTTGGCAGACTAAAGCTGGGCATTCTCTTCTTCCCTCATCGTGACCTGCGAGGTGTTATGTACGCACCAACACCTAATTCATTATGCGATGGGATGAAAGTATTATCCGCATATTGAACTCATAGTTTCGGTTTTGGGTTTGGAAACACCAGCAGCTTAACTCACGTCAAAAACACTTGGTTTTTGTGTTTTTGCGTCCATCCTCGCAGCTGTTGGGTCGATTCACATGTGTCGACAGTTTCTTTGTTCCACACCGATTTCCGTGTTTCAATTGAGAAGTCAGTTGGCAAACAATCATTCATCATCAGGCCGTTTTAATTAGATGGGGAATATAATCATGAGCTATGTGCAGAATTTATATGTCTTGAGTATATATATATATATATATATATATATATATATATATGATATTGTGTTGCTCACCGATCTGCTTAAGGAACATGTATGTTCCGTTTTGCCCTGGAGCTCAGACTAGAGCCCTCGCAGGCGGTCGCATAGCGACATGTAGCATATGTAGCATATATATATATATATATATATATATATATATATATATATATATATATATATATACCAGAAACCGCATAGAGAACGCTGGGGGACCCACTGAGGAGCCGAACCCCTCGTTGCTGTGTCACACAGAAGCAGAAACATCGGCGAAACACGTGTCTGGGCTTTTAGCTAGTATCTATGTCGGAAGTACGGTATAACGTCTTTTTATACATATATGACCTATATATATATATATATATATATATATATATATATATATATATATATATATATGCAGAGAGGAGACACGACAGAGAATATGGGTAGATTGATACAGTCTGTTTCGGGCTTATTCTGCCTTCATTCAGCCAATCATAACCCTGACTACCAGCTGGGACTGGAAACACAACCATGCGCTCGAGTTCGGCGCAGACAGTCCACACACTGCGTCTAGCAGATGGGTCGTAAGCACTTCATCGAAACCGAAGTTCATCAGTGCCTCACCACCTGTCATTCTCTGTCGCTGCAGATCGGGTATTTATTCAAACAGGAATAGGCGCACACCGATCTAGTGGCTTCCCGAAGCAAACAAGCTCCGTATGGGTGGCAAAGGTCACGAACAGGCAACCAATTACCAGGTCGAAGTCGGCCAAGTTAGAATTGCAGAGAGGAGACACGACAGAGAATATGGGTAGATTGATACAGTCTGTTTCGGGCTTATTCTGCCTTCATTCAGCCAATCATAACCCTGACTACCAGCTGGGACTGGAAACACAACCATGCACTCGAGTACGGCGCAGACAGTCCACACACTGCGTCTAGCAGATGGGTCGTAAGCACTTCATCGAAACCAAAGTTCATCAGTGCCTCACCACCTGTCATTCTCTGTCGCGGGAGGAGGAAATTTCTGTCTGACAGAAATGTCCTCCCCCCCCCCTTCTTCACCGCGGTGGCTACAGAGATGATTCCTGTGTGTATGCCGGCAATTAAGGACTCCCCCACCCCGTCCTCCTATAGTGCACACTGTTAAGGTGAACCCGTACAAACAACCCTGTCACAAACTGGCTATCACCCCCTATAAATACTGTGAGACGCGGTACGATACTCACCTCCGACGATGGAAGCTTGTATGCTTTTGAAACGTCAGGACAATACACCTTTAGTCCCTGAGATCGCCTTTTCTTCTCATTTATGTCCGGGGACACGCATATTCGCTTCAATCAGCAATATATATATATATATATATTCACGAGTACAACTCTATTTTCCGACGAGCCCTTTTTTCTCCAATATATATATATATATATATATATATATATACACGAGAGAATAAAAGGTGATCTCAGGGACTATAGGTGTATTGTCCTGACGTTTCAAAAGCATACAAACTTCCATCGTTGGAGGTGAGTATCGTACCGCGTCTCACAGTATTTATAAGGGGTGACAGCCATTTTGCAATACAGTGTTAATTGTACGGGTTTACCTTAACATTGTACACTGTAGGGAGGACGGGGTGGGAGAGTCCTTAATTGGCTTCGGCGTTCATCGCCCGAATACACACAGGAAGCATCTCTGTAGTCACCGGGGCTAAGGAGGGGAGGAGGAGAATAATTGCTGACAGTTGGCATGTCGCTCGTCGAGGGGCGGCGTTTGACAGTTTGCAGCCCTCGACCGCGTCCGCATTTACGTTAATTGGCGCCCTGGGTTGCAAGTCCTGTTTGTGTCCTTCTGACTGCATGTCTCCTCGTCTATCGGGGAAGTGGTTGATGCGGCAGTATTGATGACTGCGCCTTCGTCGGCCCTGGATTGTGGCGTGGTTACGTGCATTTCCGTCCTAGGTTCTCCCGTGGTTGAATTCACGTTTGGCCTAATTTCGTGTTTGCTTTAACGTTTGATGAGCTGCGCCCGGAGGGCTTGGTAGGCTGCCGGAAGGGCGACAGAACGGTTGATCGACGCAGTCTCCGTGTGCCAGGCTTCAATTGTTTACCTGGTTACACGGTCATTTCCTCGACACAGGATTTCGGTGTTCTGGAGGGCGAGCGTGTGCCCAGAGTTTGCACAGTGTTCCGCCACCAGGGAAAATGGATCCATTCTCCTCACTGCCCGCACGTGTTCGGTAACACCGGTCTACAACCGCTTCCCTGTCTCTCTAACGTATTTAACTTCACAGGAGTCACATTGAATCCGGTAGATGACGTTTGACGTCTCGCCCCGTGGAAGGGGGCTTTCGGTCTCGTAACTAGATTCTGAATGGTTGAATCCGGTCGATGGGCGGTTCCGACCTCCAGCGATCTGAGGAGGTGGGAAACTTCCTCAGAGATGCCGTCAATGTATGGCAGTGCATGCCAAACTTTTGGCTGTTCTGTCACCGAATTTTGTCTTGGTTTGGCCTGCCTGCTGCGCTCGATGAAGTTACGAGGATATTCGTTGGCCATGAAAAGACGCTAAAGGTAGCGGAGTCCTGCCCTTTTGTCGTACGACTCGCTGCAATGTGTTTCTGCCCTTCTGTAGAGAGTTCACGCACAACTGTGTTTGTGGCACAACGGGTGCTTACTGTGGCAACTTTAGATTTGGCGTGTGTTAGTCGCCTTCCTATAAACCGTCGTTTTTATGTGCCCAATGGATTTTCGAAGGGCAAGAACGTCAAGGAACGGCAGCTGGTTGTTACTATCAGCCTCCATTGTGAATTGGATGTCCAGGAAGACAGAATTCAGGATGCTATTGAATTCTTCGATCATTTCTCGTTTGATGATGACGAAGGTATCTTCGACGTATCGAATCCAAAACGTTGGCCTGCAGTTTGCGAAAATCAGAGTCTCAAGCTTTTGGAGAACTGCCTCAGCGATGAAGCCCGTGAGCATCGATTCCATTGGCGTCCCTCTGATCTGCTCGTAAATGGTCCCCTTGAAAGTGAAGTACGTCTTCAAACATAATTTTAAGAGTTGGACAAGATGTCCCCGCTTCACCGACTCGCCTACGTCATCGTACTGCCCCTCAAGCAATTCCCTTACCGTTTTGACTGTTAAGTCCTACAGGCTTGAAGTGAAGAGAGAGGTGACATCAAATGACACCATGACCTCGTCTGCGGTGAGTCGCATCCCCCTGAGCTGTTCCAGGAACTGAGTAGCTGAAGTGACCGTTGTGGCTGCGCCTGAGTTGAGAGACCTCAGGTGTCGGAACAACCATTTAGCCAGATAAAATGTTGGTACGCCACGCAAGGACACAATTTGACGGCGGGGAATATCGGCCTTGTGTACTTTAGGTAATCCACAGAATCTTGCTGCGGCCGAATCTGAGGCAAGTGCAACTGCGATGGAACGATGGTGGCACGCCCAGGCGCAGGCTCACACCGCGTAAGTAACCTGCGCCCGATGCCGTCTCTGGCCTTCTTGACACCAGCCTCGGGTGGGTGAGGGAGAAGAGCGTGTGGTTGATGCTGCACAATCCTACTATCGTCCTAAACTATGCCACGCGCAAGTCAGTTTCCCTGCGCCCATCCTGCCTTGGGCCGCATGGTATACCTCGTCGGAATCGACCGTTTGCCTGAACCATCACAAATTGCTGACTCCGGCGTACTAAGAACACAAATATCTGATTGTAGCGGCCAGGGCCTGTCCATGGCTCTCGCTGTCGCGACACGTCCACTCGAGGTGTCATCGCTTGTGCGCCTCGTCAGCTGGAAAATACACAGACGTGGGCTCAGATGCATAAGACTAAACAAGCACACAAACAGAATCGTGGGAAGACGAGGGCGCCGACAAGAGTGAACGTGCCATTTTTGAGACATGTGATCTGTAGGTGGATCTGCAGTAGGTTGACAACCTGTGAGGTCTGACTATTTCTGGCTGCACGCTGGGTGGAAGGAGCGTAACGATTGAAGTAGACGGTGTGTCAGGTGTGTTAAATTGCTTACTGGGCTGTGATTCACGATAGGCCTTCTCAGATGATGATTTCTGATTTCTTATTTAAACCATTTCTGGCACCGTCGTTCGCTCTGTTTATCAGGTTGTTACAAAGCTACAATTGTTCTTCATTACAAGAGGGATTAAATTAACTAGAAGTCTGTCGTGGTTTTACTGAATGGGCAGACTTTTCAGTGTTTTGCAGTCTGATTGCACGGTTACTATGCGTTTGTAAACAGTTAAGGCTGATTTACTTTGATAAAAATAATGAAATGAACATTTGAATGTTTTTATTCGTTTTGACCAATTACACCTAATTCAAGGTCGAAAAAAGGCTGAGGTTAAATGCAGTCGACCGCTCTCCCACTGAGCTAAAAGACTGCTTGATTAATTCGGTCATAAATTTTGAGCATTTTTAAGAGATAATTCATCTTCCTCTCCTCGTCCTTCTCGGCACTTCTAGAAAGTAACCTTGATTGTCACCGTTGTCGACTACGACCGGATCGGCACCTCTGAAGCTATTGGTCGTGTTGTTCTGGGCTGCAATGCCCAGGGCGCTGGCCTCCGTCACTGGTCAGACATGCTAGCCAATCCTCGACGGCCGATTGCACAGTGGCATACACTACAGGAGATGCCAGAAAAAGGCTAAGTGTGGGCGCGAGCCCCGCACACAAGCCCTCCGCTATCAATACCACCACCTGCCGTGTGGAGTCTATGCGATCTCAGCAGAGCTGCCATGAAACAAATTATCTCTTTGAATGTTAAGTCGAACTTCCTCTGTACTGGTTATCTTCTCCTCTTTCTGCTCTCGCCCAACGTTTCAAGCTGTTCGTTAGGTCCTCGCCAGCATTTAACTTGAGTGTGCCGTGGTGTACCCTTGCCCTGTGTTGACTTTGCTTCCCCAACGTCTGTCCAGCAGCCCTTTCCAGTTAACTGGAAGATTTAATCTCTCTGCTGCCACTACTACTGCCGCTATTCGTGGACTTTAGGTGTTACCCAACATTGGATTATATGTAAAGTTTAAAAAGATTCCGTGAACAAATTATGCATACTCACGCCGCCAATCATGCATCGGAGGAATTGTCTCTTCTGCTCATCCCTCACTATCTCAGTCGCTGTCTAACACTCACACTGCCCTCTCCTCTGTCTTCTCCTGATCGAAACGTGCCGTGCGTTGTATTTTGGACTCATTCCGTTTTCCCTTTGGCATGAAGTACGCGTGTGTATTTGTGCTGGAGTGCCCAGGCTGTTGTCGTCTCCAAGTCCCTGTCCCCAATAATTCTCGCTGTAACCCCTGCTTGCATCATCTTCTGACACCCTCTCACCCCCCTTCTTCAGTCTGCTATCCTCTCCCCTTGCAATCAAGTGTTTCTAATTCAATATTAGATTCCCGTACTCATTTATATACATACAGTTATCGGGAAACCAATCACTAGAACCAGCTTCCCTCGTTTTCCCTTACTTATTGGCCCTCAGTCCAGCACACCGAAGGGGCAACTAACCTCCTCTTCCGCCTCCCTGTCCTTTGTCGTTTGACACTCTTGTATTAAAGTCAGTTTGATTGTAATCCCTCTGCGGCCTTCTTGGTAATGACCTGGTTGTTGCAGTGGCACACACAGGCGCCAGCCATTAGGTCGTTAACCGGGCTATCTGCACTCTATGAACGCAGGCAATTGTAGAAATAATGCTCCGGACCCAATAAAACAGTGTCAATCGAGCATACTTGGAAACATGCACGAATGCACCTGTTGTGTCGTTTGGAGCTTCAGGTTGAGTGTAACACGCGTAAGCGGACTATTGAGTTCTGTCAGCCATTCGCCCCCAACTCCTACATAAGATTTTTGAACAGATAGGATAGCGAACCGAGTACTTTAAGAGAGAGGAGCTGTGAAGTCGATCAGTGCAAACGGCGCTTTAGTTCATCTCCTCACTACACGAAATGTGACGCGCTTTTATCCTACCATGATACGCTAATCGTTGTCACTTGGAAGGCTACCAACGGCTAAGATAACTCGGTCCTCTCATGATGGGGATCCAGGATGCAATGGCTCCTTACTATGGTCTTTATGGCACTACCACTTAGTCTGAAATCGAGCCGACCACTTATTGTTCCTGTGAAAACTTGATCCATTATACCCGGATGAGACTTGTATAGCCCTCGCAGGTGGGCTGGTTAGCTTTGTCACCGAGCCCGATCTTGCCTACGGTCATCCTAAATCTTTCTTAAAACCGAACCCAGGTGGGATAAGAGAGAGTGCGATAGACGCTGCACAAGTCTACAATCACCATAAACCAAATTGCGTGCAAATCGCCGTCATTGCGCTCACCATGCTGTGGGGTACTTGATGGGCCGCCTAATTTGTGACGATCGAAATGGCATGCGCGTGAAGATGGTCAGTGTCCTAGCACAGAGTGTCACTAGATTTAACCATTTGTGCAGCCGTAAGGACTGGAAGGCGCTCTAGGTTTGATTCTTGTAAGCTGAGGCTTGGGCCATACTGTCAGTTAAAAAATTCTAGTCCACAAGGCAATTAATTTAAGACCGAACGCATTATCCGTGCTAAACGGTGAGGCCTTTCGGTATTCCTGTGGTAAAATTTTTGTAAGGCCTAAGGGAGTTCGGGAAGCATTTACAGCACGGAACTAGCCCGAGTGGGGCCTGGTGTACTGCTTTCGATAGCCTTCGTTATCACTGTTCTGCTTACAAAACCCATCTTCGGACGTTTTAGTGAGAGATGGGATCCAACGAAAAACTGCTTACAAAAGACGGGCTGGTAAGTCGCTTGGCTCACTTCTTTCGACTTTCATCGGTAGTGCAGCATCACAAGCTAATGGTAGTTACTGTGCCCGAAGTTCCATCAATGGATTCCTGCCAGGACTTATGGTTAATGTGGCAGGACTCTTGCCTCGCGCGTTCAGTGGCTAACTCTCCCAAGCTCAGATACCGGGGTCCCCCAGCCTGAGGTTACGGCATCAGATGGTGATCAGAGCAAAACTGCCGATCTGAGTCTCCTGCTCGGTACGTTCATCGCGTCAACATGAAATCTCGGGACGAACTCAGTCCCCATAAATCCCTTCTGAACTCACGGATGTACACTTCCACGTAACTCCACTACCTTGGACTCCCTATCCGATAAGGCCGTCAAACTTTACCAGCGCTACAAGCTCGCATGCTAGGAAATGTTATGTTATCTACGGCATCGCCTGCCTACCAACTCCCTCTCCTTCCACCGGAAGACGGCCCAGGCGGGATTCTCTGTCCGTTTGTGTGAAGCATTCTCGTTTCGCTGGCTTGCGATGGACAGTGTAGAACTGCAACGCAGCAGTCTTATGACAACAGGTATCCCACAAGACCAGCAATATAAACCCCGAATACAGGGAAAGCTCACCAGGACAATGGGCCAAGGGTCCATCCGAGTTCGAGCCTTCGTAAAAACCCACGCAATATTAATGCCTTTAAGTTCTTGCTTGGAAACACATTTGAGCTGAGTATAAGTATGTAGATAAACATGCAATCCAATGCATAGGCGAAGTCAACTGATCAGCGGCCTGCTCAGTCTTTCTACGGAAGGGCACGCAGATCACGCAGCAGCACACTTTCGCGAGGAGGCGCTGACCACTTACTAAGTGAATGAATCTGTAGGTGAGAAGGTAGAGACTTGTACCGCGCACAAATACGCTATTCAAATAGAAACATTCAGATCAGAACATAACGGGTAAAAGGTAGGTTGTGATAGGAATAAATTGCACGGGGAGCCAGGGACTCATGAGCGCAAGTTAACAATTGCTCGTACAGCTGAGAAGTCTCCAATGACTTCGGATGTTAAATGTAATGTACAGCTTGAAAACCAGTGATCCAGTGAGTAGTGAAGGAAACTGTGATCATGGGGCTTCAGGCTGAAATTATCGGCGAGAACGACCGCGGAAATTGCCAGCACGTGGGAGGGAGGAGTTGGGATAGACTGATTGCTTTCTGATTTCTTCCTGAGCTCGAATAAGCGCTCGCGCCTGAGCGAGATACTCTTGATTTCGCCGAGATTGCGCAATTTGAGCTCGCCGGGACGGTTTGTAGTAGTAGTCAGAATGTTGACCACCGTTTCGGTTGATGCCGCGACGCGACTGGCCACCAAGGGTGTTGTTAAAGCCTACGTGGAAATGGAAATCTTTATTAGCAATAAGGAAATAAGTAGGCTATAGGTATGAACCATGAGGTACAAAAATTGTACTTACGGAGATTTTGTGGCTGAGTTTGACGACGATATGCTGACTGGCGAGTCATTCCATTGCTTGTGCCAACAAACTGTCTTTGAACGCCTGACTGCTGACGATTATTCGGTCGATTTTGTAACCGCCCGCCTCTTTGCCTGGTTGGCAGCCTTGTGGTGGGGTTCCGAAGTGTCCGCGCAGTGTTGGCACTTGAATTCATTTGTCGGCGAATACGACCAGGGTTGATGTGAGTGACACGTAGATCAGGAGCTGAAGACGTTGTCCAAAGGTAAAGGACGGCAAAGGACTTTCATGCAACATGTGTGACTGCTGGGGTGACAGAGGTACCCGGAACTGAAGGTCACTACCATCACTGGCGCCAACGCAAAACCATTAATGCAGTCGGAGGCGTTTTGTGGGGGAAAATCGAAGCGTAAAAACACCCATGACGGCTGCTTCGCTCCGTCCACAAGAGCCAATACAAACAGTTGATCGATTACGTCTTTTCAAGGAACTTCCCGCCAGCAGAAGACTTGGCATGCGATAACATTTGATAACATTACGCCCGAACCATGTGAGCAGGCCTGTGTCCGGTGATTGTGGCACAGACGCATTAACCGCGGTCGGAAACAGGGGCAGAGCCTGTAGAAAGCTCAGAAAACACTAGGCACATTACGTCTATCAGAAATAGATCCATCTTGAGACACCGCGCACTATGATTCAGAGCCTCGAACCTCTGAAGAATGAAAACATCATCCAAGTGGATTAGTAAAAGGCGAAAAAAAGCCTGTTCGAAGTTCATGTACACTAGAGGAAAAAAACTGCCTCTGAACTGGTACAAACTCTCTTGGCCACAAAATTCTTCTGAACGATTATGTTAACGCTGTGAACCGAAATATGGATACCACTCGACCGAGTTAGCCGGCTTAAGTGAGGTGCGTTCGCGGCATCCGTAATGACGGTTGACGATGCAAAACATATATGGTCCTTAAATTGTTGGGAGTGAAAGCTTTTTAGAGAAAATCTCGTTTAATGATGTCTGGAGGCAATTTATGGATCTAGAGTAATTTAAAAAACGTAACCTAAATGGACGACTAAGTTCCAGTAGTTTACTAACAGAGAGAAACAGGACCTGTTTATAGCACAAAGGGAACCAGAGAGCAAAAAAATTTTCAGTTACCAGTCGTTGTAAGAGACCATGTGATTAAAAAACGAAAATACGAGATGTATGTAATCACCAGTTGATGGTGGGCGGCTCTGCGTTGGCCTCGTAGACAGAAGAGCAGCAGCACTTGCAGCGATCTTGGCAGCAGCTGCTGCCGTACGCTGTGCCTTCCGAAAGATAGCGAGAGCCGTGGCAGACTGCCGAGACTTCATCGTGACAGCTAGGTTCGGCCTGAGAGCGGATTTCCTCTGGAGTGGCGACTTCAGAGCCGACACACGACCGGCGCGCCCACGCGCCGACGCCTTCCTCGCGACGCTGGCAGCAGCTTGCTTGTTCTTTTTGTTCGATTTTATAATATCATCTAGGAAATATGAACACCAGTATCATGGATAGGCGCCGATACAAAATGTTACGAAATCAGAAACCACGCGAGTCAGTACGCAAGATAAATCATTGCCTGTTACACCCTCCCTATATCATCATAATTCAACTTTAATTGCACCTGGATGCGCAAAAATAGACGAATCCTAAACCCCCAGTTACGACATTAAGATAAAATTCAGTGCTTAAAAGAAATCCACTGTCTCAAATCAGTGGCAGAATCTCACAACCACAAAAACGACGCAAGTCAGATCAAAATAGCCAAACCTCAGTGTAAAAATGGTGTAGAAAAGTTGGAGCAGTGTAAGTGTATATTTTCAAATATTAAAATCACAAACGTTTAAAAATAGGTGACATAATTACCAAGACTCATGTCAATCTTGTTGGAGAGGTCCATTGCTGACAAAGGAGAGAACACAGCAAACAAGCACAGAGTCCGATTGGGTAGATACGGTTCACTTGTCCTCCCTCTATTGTGATTCGCTCACATTAACCAATTAAAAGCGTCTATACGTATATGTTTCGCGTAAATTTGTGAAGGAATGTTCAATTAAACCCCTCGAGATTCAACAACTGTGTATATAAACAAAATGTAAACCCGCAAAAGGTTTTTCATGCAAATATTCAAGTCCAAGTATCTACGTGCCAAGATTAACCTGTGATTTAATGGTCTTCAATTCCATGACCTGTATGATGGACAATTTGGACTTTGTCGACCAACGTAAAATCTAGAGGCAGACGCCCCGACACCGATTACGTTAAAAAGTCCATCTTCAGTGCCAGTCACTAGTATGTGCTGACAACTTAATTAAGCACTTAGATCATTATGAACTTCAAGTGGATGACGTCTATAAAGTCCCACTTAACCTTCGTTTGCTGCGGCTCACATCGATTTTTTGACTTGGGAGACTCCGTCGAACTGGCGGTTGGTTTCTCACGATGCCCTTTCTCTGTAGTAAATACATTAGCATCGTGCTCACAAAACATTGCGTTGGAACCCAACATTCACTCGTTCCTTATGATACTTTATTAGTTTACAGGAACAGATAGAAAACAGATAGAAAACGGGAAGGGAATGCAGGAAAACGACAGTATAAATGACGGAAAGGGGTCTTTGGTGGGGAAGTGGGCGTAAAAACGAGGGTCGATCGGAGGTCAGCTTTGTAAGATCGTCAGGTCATAGGACACATGGGCTTCGAAAGCCGTCTGTGAGAACTAAAAACAAAAGTCGAGATTGAAATTGAAATCGCACGCATGATCGTGGCCAACTGGCAAGACCCTCCTGTCCTTCTTACTTAAATCCGAGTCAAATAGGCTTCAGGCAATAAACGCCCAACTGGCCTCGCAATTATTACATAACAAATAAGGAAGTTGGATTTTGTGATCAGTTCACTTTAGTTGGTATGGACAATAGTTAATGGGTTTTGAAATATTACTGTTTACATACTAGTTCGTTGGATACAACTCTAGACACAGTAAGTAGACTGTCATTATTAAAATAGTATGTGCATGATAAATGTAGCATTCTTAAACAAACCCGATTTTTCAGGGTACATGCTCTATTTAACTCAGGTTCAGAATATCAAGGGAAAACATGGAACACATGTAATCTTCGAAGCGTTTCTTGAAGAACTGCAGACATCACCTACAGGATTTATTGTTGGAAAACTTTTCATTTCTCTACTACCCTTTGCGGAAAAAATTCTGAGTGAAGGTGCAACCTGTGCTTTTTTCGAAACATTTTTCCTGTTATTACGTTAAAGCATGCGATGAGATCAGGATTTATTGGATCCTACAAATTGCACGGCAATTCATCAGCTGAACGCTGTCACTTGTATACACTTTTTTCCAAAGGGCAAAACACATCTGCTCTTTTGAGACTTTGAATGCAGAAACTGTTTACCTTAAAGCAACTTTACTTAGGTGTGGGCATCCGGCTCATTTCATGGGCAAATATGGCAATGCCAAACTTGACGGAAGGTTCAATTCCAAAAAAGCCCGTTTTTATATCATTGCCTTTTAAGGGCGACACCATTTTAAATACTTTAAGATGGCGGTTGTGACCATTGAAATGGCGTAAAATGCCACCGAATCGCTTTTTTGCAGTCCTACTAAGCTTCTTCAAATCCCACGAGCTATGGATGCCTTTTTAGTACATATCACTTCAAATTAAGTTTATGAATTCACATGCACTTGGGGGTGCAAGCAGTTCCGGCGAATGCAAAGATAATTGCCAGCCATATCTATTAAGCGTCTGCCCAGGTGGCTTATAAAGCATGAAAACAAAATAGCGTGTTCGTTCATTGCTACACACTTACTTGATTGG
Organism: Schistocephalus solidus; assembly: GCA_017591395.1. Taxonomy (NCBI): domain Eukaryota; kingdom Metazoa; phylum Platyhelminthes; class Cestoda; order Diphyllobothriidea; family Diphyllobothriidae; genus Schistocephalus; species Schistocephalus solidus. The sequence goes on from WEDG01002341.1 coordinate 175,029, forward strand.
TCACTCTGTTGACCCCAAAACATCCTTTTGAGTACCAGTTTGGGCAAGACAACTCGTATATTACGCTACTTAGAAGCAACTTATATGCATCGGGTGGAACTGGATCTTGGTACACAGTTGGAGTATGTGGTCAGCCTACATCTGCGGAGGCAACCTTTTACTTCTTGATTTACACATTCCTCTTACTTTTTCCTTTTCCGCAGTTATCCTCCGCAGATTGTGTTTTAAGTATACATTTTTTGGTTAACCCTACGGCATAAACCTATGAACTTACTGTTTTTTATTGATTTATCCGTACAAGTTCAAATTTTCTTTATTCCCTTATTTGTTCTTTATGTTTTGAAGTGTGAGGATGCAGCCAATGAGCAGTCGTGCTCCCCGTTAGCTTTAAGTTGACATTTTGTATGTAGCCCCACCGAGTGTCCATGAGGTCTGGGCAAAGGGTGCCACCGAGATATGGCCTAAAATCTCCATCTGTGCTCAAGGCCATGTATATTTCTGTAAACCAGACTACAAGTCACTCATTGCTGCCTCCATCACCTAGGGAATACATAAATGCTGTTGAGTCTTTTACATAGGCTCAATGTTTTAAACCTTTTACCAACTTTGTTGCACGATGCTGTACATTTTCCATGCATGCTTTATCATTTGCTAGCGATGGCTGTCATGTTTTTGTGTGTCCTGTTCTAGATGAGGCTGAACGGGGTTGCACAAACTCTTCCAAAAACTCTTTGTTGAAGGATACAAACACACCTTTGATTGCAAGTAGTGCTCTGATGGGGTTTTTGCAGCCTTTATACACTGCATTGCTTGTTTTATATTACTCTGTATCCAAATACCCAGATCCTTCTGCGAAGGTTCTATGGAAAGAACAATTTCTTTCAGGTGCTGTGCCCACATGCTGTAATTTGAATGGCAGTTAGCTGGACGCAGATTAAGTAATTGTAAGCTTCTACACAGCGAAATCCAGGAGCTCTTTCTTGGAACAGTTTGAATTCCGTGTAGATTATTGAAAAGTGCTTTCTGGTTATTCAGACCCTTAATTTTCCTGCCTCAGTTTTACATCGTTGGAAGGTTATCATTAACATAAACAAGGAAGAGAAATTGTTTGAGAACTGAGCCCTGATGTACACCACTTTCCACGTTCACTTAGTCTGACATGTCCTCTCCGATAAAAAGCATGCTGTTTTCGATCAACTATCAACTCAATTCTCTTGCATAGAGGAACTTATCCCAACCCGAGAGTGTGGAACAGTGACCAATGCTTTGTGAAAATTAATGAACAGAACATTTACCTTGAAACCTTCTTCAAAAGCTCTGGTTCAGATCCCCAGATGCGTTAGCAGACTTGAGAGGCGACAGCGTCCTTTCCAAAGCCCAGCCTGAAAATTATGCAAGATCTCATTTTCGTTACGGAATTGGTGTATAACACTCTTTACAGCTTATTGTACTTGTTACGGCTGCGATAATGCCTGATCTGACCGACCTTGACGATGCCACGCACTGTACCGCTCCACGCGTGACTATTTGTGGCAGCAGACCTGGATAGTGTAGCCCATTTATTTCTCCAGCGACGGACGCCAAATACCAAAAGTCCAATTGCCACCTCCATGTCTTTCCGAACCGTGTCGAACCAAGTTTTTAGTTGACCTAAAGTTTGACGCCGGATTGAGAGCAGTAGAAATGAGCGTGTGAGATGGACGATGGAGGACGTGCCCTAAACCACATCGGTCGTCTTTCTTGGATGGTCTCAGATATCCTGGCTATATTGTCGCAGCGAGTGCGGACTGCCTCGTTCGAGACGAAGTCTGTGTACTTCACTCGAAGGATGCTCCTCGGGCAATTATGGCCAAATGCCTAAAAGCTTCGCTCATCTTCCATGCGCAAAGCCCAGCATTCATAACCGTAAAGGAGGACGACCGTACGGGTGCATGGTAAACATGGATCTTTGTGGCAACGGAGATGTCGCGTTGGATCCGTAGGTAGTTTCTAAAGGTGAAGAAAACCCGGCGAGCAGCATTGATTCGGGAGACAATGTCGTCATTAATCTGTCCATTGAGCAGCATTCTTACCCCGAGGGATTTGAAATTGTCTATTTCTTCCCGAGAGGGGCTTTCTCCTGGTCAGGGATGCAGCTCGAACAAATTTTACATTCCTAGTGCTTATGGATAGGCTGACCAGAGTAATGATCCCATACACCCGCGATACCACAGACTGTAGGTCACAAATGCTTGAGGCTATCAAGGCGGTACCGTCAGTGTAGTCTAGGTCAGCCAGGTGGTGTCCGGGTCGAAATTTCACACCATCAGAACCGTGTAGGGTCCTACCGAGAATCCAGTCAATGGCATAGTTTAATAAAATGGGTGACAGGATGCAATCTTTTCTAACACCAGATCGGATATTAAGGGTTGGGAGATATTGTTATGTACGAGAACTCGCGCATAGGTGGAGCGATAGCAGGCCTCGACAATGAAAATAATTTTGGCTTAAACACCAGCTAGTTCCATTATTCGTCACTGGGACTCACGATTGATCGAATCGAACGCAGAGGCGAAGCTAATTAAGCAGACGGCCGTCGGTTGCTGGTAGCTAGGGCGGAATTCCAGATTGTGCCTCAGAGTGAATATCTGGTTAATGCATCCACGCCCAGCCCGGAATTTGGCTTGGTTAGGCCTCATCCTTGAGTCACGTACAGACGGAAACTATCTGAGAAAGACAATAGTTAAGACCTTCGCAAGAACGTCGATGAACCTTATACTGCGCTATCTCTCACACTTTGTCTTATCAACCTTCTTAAAAACAGGCAAGAGGATGCCCAAACCCCAGTTATTAGGAGTAACTTTGTCTTTCTATACTTGCTTAATCACTTCATTGAGCCAGGGCACCAGAGTGTTAACACAGGTTTTGTAGATTTCTGTGGAGTACCATCCTCGCCGGTGCCTTGTTGTTGTGCAGCTTCTGTATGGCATCGTCAATTTGGGCCGAGTTTTCAGCAATACATCTACCATTCACATCGCAAACTGGCACTAAGTGTCTAGTTTACGAGTGTCACCAACGTTTGAGGCCTGTTCCATGGAGGTCGCTATCCAAGACCAATATTTCTGCCAATATCCCTAGCCAACTTTTCTCTTATGATCCTGAGCTGACGGAGGGAAGCATCGTTGTGGAACCTGGTTCTAGCCGTCTGGACGGACAACTGTAGGTTTCATCCACTGATCCAGTCACTGCGGCGCCGCAGGTAGAATCGGAGAACTATCTCAGTTGCTCATTGTCTTCAGGGCTGAGCATTGGTCACTGCCATCGCTGTCGGCTAAGGTCATAAAATGTAACCAGATTTCTGTTTCCAGGGCCTTGACAGTGCTGGGTTACTTGACTTTTGTGATATCAAGGCGTCTCGCACGTTGTATTTTGGGTGCATATAGGAGGTTAACTTTCCGGCGTGTGCGAACGCTCTGCTATCGTGAACCCAGCTACGAAACCTTGAAACAAGTAGGATGTAGTCGATCTGACTCGCGGTATTACCGTCATTCAATGTTTGTGGCGGTGCTGGAAGCACTTGTTCGTGACAAACAGTCGGTTCTGACCAGCAAAGTTCAGTATCCTCTCACCGTTGTCACGTTGAGAGCCAAACCCAAACCGGCTGATGAGGTGACTGTTTGACGAGTCCCCGGGTCTTTTCCCACCATGCCCGCCCCCCGTAACAATCAACACATTACGGCTATGGAGTCCTCCTACTAACTCATGTAGCTGCGAGTAGAAGACTTCCTTATCGCGCTGTTCGGCAGCTGATATTGATGCGTCCACATGGACAACATATATGTTCGCAAAGAGAACCTTCAGTTGCGCATAGTCTATTCGGTCATTGACTGGTTCCCATGCAAGTGGTGCATGGTTTGCTTGTTCCGAGAGGGTAAACGCCCCACCGTGTCTACCAGACAAGTCGAGTGGGCCGCTGTGGGTCAGGGTGATGTGGGAGTTGACTCCAGGGATCTTTATTACTCTTGAATTTGATCCGGGGATTAAGACTTCAGACAGGCAGCAGGCATCCATGAAGACTCTATGCCGTCAGCCTTTGAGTACCTGGGACCAGAAATTGAGAAAATTTTAGCATTCAATATCAATATTCCGTTCCCGGTTGAGTAGTCCATCTCTCATACTCACTTGCACCAGACGACCTGGGTTGTTGAGCGCGTCGTTTCCCGCAAATACCAGAGCACGGATCGTAGTACTGTAATCTGAAATTTTTCATCACGTTTCTTAGGGATTTTTAATAAAGACTGATCTCATACGACCACTCGGATTGTTTGTTTGAGGTTGTCTGCCATATGCGCTTTGGCTGAAAAACCTTACCATGAGGCAGTGATGAAGAGCATAATGGCAGTTCGGGGTTCACTATGTCACAGTGCCGTCGTAGTGATTCGCGGCATTTTATAAGGCAGTCACGTGCCAAATCTCAGCTCTCCGCGCCTCGATAGTGTTGTTGCTGCTGGTCCGCTATTGCTTATTCGTCAAACCCGAGAGTCTGCTTATTTCGCAACTAACCTACACTGAAGGCCATTCCGCTACCCGTCATTTGTGGACGCACCAGGTAGCCTGCAGCTGGCTAACGGATAACCCATCTTCCCGTCTTAAATAGAATTTCCTTAACCTGCTTGCTGTCATCTTGCTACCTACCTTATATAATGGAAGGAGGTTGGCTATTTTTCACTGAGAGAACATTCTCCCTGTTCTCATTGACACCTAAATTATTGTTTAAAGAGGCCTTGCCAGCTGCATTGATATTTCCTTAATTATCAACTCAAGAATATCATTGGTTCCACGAGCCTTGTCTGGCACGATTTGGCTGAGGATGTGTCTAAATTCTTGGACGGAAAAGACAACGGTTTCAATTATGGTAGTATCTTGGCCCACCTGAAACTCCTCAGTGTGTTGGCCCATTGAAAACTCCCAATTGCACTGTAAAAATCGATCGAAAAAACTTGGACAGTAATTGTACTCTCTGCGGCCCTTCAACGTATTTGTTCCTGAGACTGTCCTTTATACATTAAATTTCACCCCCGTGTTTTCCCCTACTGCGGATGTACCCATAAAACGCCTTTGGGCATACAATGGATTCTGCTGTCAGTCGTTTCTGCTATTTTCTGTACTGATCACAATCTCATGTCCAATCTACATGAGGTGACAAGGGACAGATCACGCTTCCCTACTCATCCGATCGCAGATGAACAAAAAATCTGTTATTTTTATGGAAGTCGAAATGTACAATCGCTGCCATCTGTGTTAGTTGTCCATTATTAACGTAAGGAACTTCACATACATGATTTCGCTGGAGCTGTCATTTTGCAGATCAAACCCTTTCTTATTATCCAATATTTACTTATTTTCGTTTGATATTCAGTACCTCCTGATAGTAAAAATTGTTTTATTTGGTTATTTATTGATGTATGCAGGCTAAAATTACCAACAAGAACAAGAAGAATGGAATGGCAGTTACTGGCTTATAATGTTTCGTCTGCCAGCCAGCCTCCGAGTCATGAATCTGCAACCTATTTACTAGAAGTCAAATGCCCTAACCGTTGAACCAAGTGCTCATTCTCTTGTCGTTATTTCTGTATACGTGCGTGCAGTCTTCCTGTAAGGGGCCGCGCAACATATTTTTTTGGACCAATATGGACCAGCTCAGGGTACGGATGAGTTTATTAAGGATGCGTTCCCATAAAAAATTTCACATATCCGAGGGGAGGGTGTGGTGGCAATTCTAGACACAGCTCATGCCATGCCAGCCACTTTCTCCTGATTCCGCCTCCAGTTTTATTGGCCCTTTCTTGGCCCTTTATTGGCCCTTTCTTGGCCAAAATGATTGAGGCAGGAAAGATGCAGTATATGATGTGAAAATCAATTATTGTTACAAACTCATTTACGTGCAAGGCAGAGTCCCCCAACCAAATCTGCTGTGGTGCACATGGTGTATATCGTTGCCTGGGGATGTAGGAATGCTAGTTAGGAAAGTCATTGTGCTCGTTGCATTCGATCACTCCATTTTTTGTGTAGATGGTGAATGCTCCTGTGGTAGTCCCTAACTTGTATTCAAGTCCCACCTCTGGCTTCTCGAAGCTGAACTTAACCTAGCAGTCACACGCTGGTAACCTTCTCGACCGGTGGGCTAAACCAGATGAGGGTATCCGGTAATGTGTGTCCCCGCAACTTGTAGTCTGCTTCCGTCCTTACATCTTCCCTCCGTCTCAAAGCTCCTACGAATAGGGTGACATGCAATCCCATAGACGATCCAGGCTGACTTGGGTCGCCCGCCCACAAAAAAAATAATCCATGAGCCGCACTGGAGTTTGGAAGCCATCTGAGATGCCAAAGGAGCCCTATTTAGGGACAGTACTGCTTGTATCCTAGCGGAAGACAGGGCTAAAAAAAATGTGCACTAAAAATGGGGCGTATCATGTCTTCTACTGGAAGCCCTCGGCATCCGGCCTCCTCTCCTTGACTTCATTGGTTACTACTTGTCTAACCGCAGCCAGAAGGTCTTAGTAGGTAATAGCTATTCGAGGCCTCAGCCGATCACGAGTGGCGTTTTTCAAGGCACGGTTCTAGGTCCCCTTCTCTTTATTATGTACATAAACGAAATTTCAGCTTTACTCACAAATTCACAAAATTTCGTTTACGCTGACGATCTCAAGTGCATTTATTCATTTTCTAAAGACAGTGCCAATAGTTGCGTGGATAAAATCAACACTGATCTACTTATGCTCTCACGTTGGAGCTGTACTTGGCAGATGGAGTTTTCTTCATCCAAGAGTAGTTTTATGTGTTTTGGCCCCGCTAAGCTTCCTGGACCCCTCGTATTTCAAAAAAGTACACTTTTAGAACGATCAACCATAAAAGACTTAGGTCTAAGTTACACGAACAAGCTAGCATTATCGCCTTATGCAGATCGAATTTCTGCAAAGGCTGCACAGATATGTGGTTTTATATCGCATAATTTCTTCCTTCTGGAAATAGAGTTAGACCTGTACCACATGTTTGTTCTTCCTATTCTAGAATACTGCTGTCCCCTCTTTGGGCTGATGAACGCCTCTGACGGCAGTAAGATTGAAAAGGTTCAGAGGGTTTTTACTCAGACTATTTCTCTTCCTGGATCCAGTATTTATTATATGGATAGATTCCACTAAGCAAACATTAAATTTCTGTGGGTTAGAAGACTCGAAGCCGGTCTCTGCTTCCTGTTTCGCGTTAACTCTAGCCCAAATCTCCCACGAATTAACGCTCTCACTCCGGTAGATCGACCCTATGCCACTCGTAATTCCTCCATGATCATTTTGCCACCCCGTAGCTCCACAACTAACCGGTCTCCGTTTTTTGCCTCTAAATATGCTTTTATATGTAATAATCTTCCACTGCCAATTAGGTTGTCGTCTACATTAGCTATTTTCAAAACCAAATTACGCAAACATTTAACTTCGGAAGATATAAAGTCCTTATTGTCTGTTTCCTTCCCAAACTCGCAACTTTTGGATTTTGAAAAGGGTCCTCCTGGTATTTGATGCAGCTCCCTTTATATTATATTGGTCTCTAATTATATTTCCATCATCCTCTGCAGTCAATCTTTGCATTCAATTTTTCTTCCCATCCTTTTAAACTAGCATTGCCAACTCTTGACAACCTTGATACTTTCCTCCGAATTTGCAACCCTGACGATAGTCTCCAGGTTCTGTTGATGATCGAGGCGGGTGCTGATGGTTTCGCCTCTTTGGTGATGGACTATGCAGTCAGCAAGGTCGCATCTCGATGATCTCGTGACCTCTACTGTCCCCTCTTCGTTTCAACCATGTTGTCTACGATGAGTTCGTCCTCTCTCAACTCCACTGGTGTTTATAAACAGTAGCTCTGACTGCTATATTATCTCTCACCCGACAAGGAGCTTTCCGAACCCTCATACGTTGTCAGCAACATCACAATACTATCCCATTGCATTTAGCTATTATTTTTTTAGTGAAGCAGTTTTTTTCTCTTATTTTTAAATTGGCGGCTCGCCGAACTCCGCCTCCGATTTAACCCCAGGAGTTTTTTTACTGCTTCTTTTCCAGTTCACCGTATATGCCAAAGATTGTTGACTTTTGTTTTAAAAATGGCAAATCGTTTTGAATCGGATATGTTTACCATACTACTCATTTCTGCTGTTCATATGGATGCTCACATAGTGCAGCAATTATCCACTTTGTATTTATTTAAACCACGGTACTAAGTTTGTAATGATGGGACCCTCTGGACCTTAAATATACAATTTTTTTATTTATTTATAAATTTTGGGATTTATTTACTTGGACTTGACGATTCTGTGGCTAACGATGAAGTCAAGGAGAGGAGGCCGGATGCCGAGGGCTTCCAGTTTCACCTGAAGACGTCTGTGCGGCACCTTGTCAAAAGCTCTGCTCAGGTCAAAGTAGATCACAACCACTGACTGTTGCTCATTACGAAGGGAAGTGACGAGGTTAAGAAAGGTAAGTGACACACTTCGCATGATCTTCCAGGTAGAAAACCATATTGCGAGTCACTTAAGAGCTTATTTTCTAGGCAAAATTGTTTCAAAAAGTTTTGCTTGAACCTGGGTTTTGTGAACGCCCCGATAATTATTTACGTTCGAACGAGAACCCAAGACAGTGCCTTCCCGGTGTTAACCAAATATAAATTCTTAATTCTAAATCCCGACTTAAAGACAGGAAGAATAATAGATGTCTTCCATGAGTCAGGAAAGAATCCGTTTAAAAGATAAACTGAGAATATATGACTAAGCAATCGGAGAAAACTCGGCACTCTCTTAATAACTGAGTTTGGAATACCGTCATTCCCTGAAGAGTGTGAGTTTTTCAGACGCATTATTTGCTTACAAATTAGTTCTAAGGAGAAATAAATGGTGCTGATAAAATTCAATGAGGATGCCTGAAACGTCGGAACCGGTTCAGATTCCATCGTGAGATGATTTGCAAAGAACGCACTAAACAGTTCTGCCTTGCCAGCGTCTTCAAGAACGAAGTTCTTAGCTTCATTTAATAATGGAGGCATTTCATAAGCTCTTTTAGAGGAGGATCGACGGTGGAACAGTTGAGCAACAAATTTTACAGAGTTTGGCTCGCTGAGTGCGCATGATTCCCTCTGTCTGTCACGCGCAAGACGAATCTTGGGAGGCTAATTCAAAAATCTCTGCAATCCTTAGATGCATAGATAACGAACTAGTATATTGATCTTTTAACTGCTTCCTCAATTTCTTTAGTCTTGGCAAAAGAAAGTGAGGGAGGGTGGATTCTGAAGCGTAGGGCTTGACAAGTTTGTTTGGCACAAATTCCAGGATGTTATTTGAAACGACTGACATGAAGTCAGGAAAACTTGCTGCATCATTCATGGAGGAGAGATGCTGCCAGTTCAATGAGTCCAAAAAGTTATTAGTTAAGCTCATATCTGCGAGGTCAAAAGCATGATAGGTATGAATAGCGGAAGCCTTTTTCCATGAGAAAATCGGTAAGCAACAGTGAATTAATGTATGGTCACTTTGGAAGAGGCCCTGCTTAAAATCAACGAAGAGGGGAGCAATGTCGTTTGTGAAAATCAGGTCTAAAATATGCTTGTCTCTCGTTGAAGAACGGACAAGCTGGGACCAATTAGAAAAATTAATTCTATCTAGGAAAGGCTTAAATCTGGGTGGAAAAAAGTTTAAAAACCAGTCAATTTCAGCAAAAATAAAATCCCCAGCGATTATTTTAATGTTAAAATTGGACTCCGAAACAAATTTAAAAATTTAACAAAGTTTTGCATCATCATCGGATGATGAATTAGGCGGGTTGTAAGTACATCCGAGAATCGCCTTTTGCCGGGGCGACAGGATAATGGATGCGGAGCAGTAATTATCAGAGAACGACGTAACATCTACATCAAACGGGAAGTGCTTAAATGAAGCTTTAATATAGAGAAGACAACTACCACATTTACTAGTTCGGTCTTGACGGTAGAGATCATATTGACCTATGACAAGCAAAGAGTCGGAAATTAAGGGATGGGTCCAAGATTCAGTTACACATAAAACATCAAAAACAATGGCTCTCAGTTGGGCCATCTTATTTATAGCAGATCTAGCATTATGTAATATGACATCTAGGGTAGTTCGAGTATCCAAACTAGGGTAATCGTTATTATAAACAAATTTGGAGGTGGGTAATTAAGTTCAAAGTTATTTTGGTTTGGAGGGTAACTGCCAACCGCGCCAGAACGATTGGTGTAAGGAATTTCATTAACAAAAGACTGGGAGGGATATCTAAAAGGTGTAGGAATAAAACTTTCCGGTATCGAAGAACCATATGGGTTAACGCCGGGATATGCCTGTTGGTAGTCAAAACGGAATGGCGGGAAGTTAGATGGAATATAGAGGCTGGTGGAAGAAGGCAAGCAGCAAGAAGAATTAAGTGCTGGAATGTCGGGTCTTGTATATCGCCCAACATGGTTAGGGTTATTTGCCTGTTGGAGAGGCTTGGTTATTTTTTTTAGAAGGCAGTCTGCGATTACTTAAAACTGCGCTATCTTGCTTTTCGGTCTGGGTTGGATTTTCGCCCTTCGGACAACCTGTCTTAGGTGATATAATTGGGAATATAAGATGACCCGTGAGGTTATGGGATGAGCTAGCTTGTGGAGGGTTAAATAAGTTGTCTTTAATTTCTAATGATTGTGGATTTTGTATTTGAAGAACTGTGTACGCTATCGTTTAAACTTGTATGCCGGCACATGGGCCAAGAGTTTATTAAGTTTGCTGAATGTCAAATATGAGGACGAAGCGTGTACGATATGCTCCAAAATCCGATAAAAAATTTCGGAAATGGAGGTAGAGAATTCGAAGAAACTTCCTCGACTTTTACCCGAATAGAAAAAATTTGCGATGATGGAAACTGAGGAATAAAAAATAAAATACGCAAACACAGCCTCCTCAGTCGTGACAACCAATGAGGAAGAAGATGTTGAGTTTACGGGACTCAGTATAATCGACACCGAATATCCGGTACGGCAAAAAGGACGACGGACGACTGGCAGGGACGTCAGAAAATAAAGAAGCGTCGCAGTGCAGCCAAGAAAGCCAGATCAAGCAAAAATGTTTATATGAGCGCGCCGAGTTTATGCATTCTGCAAGCAAAAGCTGTGACGGCGAAAATTGAAACTAACCAAAAAGCCGCATTAAGGATAGAAAAAAAGCGTTAGCAGTGCCTCAACAAACCCCCTGAATGCAGAAGACGACGGAAATCTAAGTGACCATAATCTTATCCCTGAAAATAAGAAACAACCACAGAGGCCTTGACTGGATCACAGGTAATGCATAGTTATAAAAGGCATGCCTGAATCTACATCTAGCATCCCAAATGCAAGAATAAACGATGATATAGAACTATTCTAGAGTTATCTTGAATGTCTCTTAAAGGAGGACGAGAGGGTCGCTATTCTAAAAGCATTAAAAATGGGTCAATTAAGAGACTCAAATGATGATTCCAGCCAACCAAGAAAACAGAAGCTTTTACTTCCGAATGAGTTAGAAGCCCAGCTATTGCTCAGTAGGAAACCTATGCTTCGAAGCTCTCATTCAACGGTTTTTTCAGCTGGAGTTTTCATCTGCGGAGATGGAGAAATTGAGAGGGCTCAAAGAAGAACTCCTCAAGAGATCCAGACTGGGCAAAAGAAATATTGAAATCCGGAATGGAGAAAGTATACGCGCCTAGAGGTCGTTTCCCTGGAGAAAACCCATACCAATGGGTATGGAGGGCAGTCAGATCACAATAAAATACTGCTCAGTGCACCGAATGTTAGTAAACACATGGACATCCAGTTCGATCAAAAATCAGTGGCCTCCCACTCAGACAGAGTATGGCATAAGACACACGACCATTCTCACAATACCGAACCAAATATTATCCGAAAATCTGTCCAGACGAAGCTCCGCTTTCTTAATACAAACGCACAGAGTTTGTTCCCGAACCTAGATGAACTGAACGTATGGATATCCGATCTGCATCCAGATGTCATTTCCGTTCCAGAAACTTGGTTGCAGGTGGAAATCTTGGATAGCGAAATTACCATCGATGGATATGAACTCTTCCGTCGAAACAGACGGCATAAAAAGGTTGGAGAATTGCCTCTACATCAACAGAGCAATCATAGCATCTGAACGCAGAATTACTTGATCTTGCGACTGCGAAGCAGTTTTATTAAAACTAAAGACGCGCGGAGAACAAAATCTTAATTTCTTGACTATATACAGACCACCAAATCAAACTCCAAAAATTTATGAGATGATGGTCGAAATACTAAAAGATGCAGCTCAGACTCAAGACACAGTTATCGCCGGAGATTTTAATGCATCATTGATTGACTGGAACACGTTATCCGTAAAATGTTTGCGGTATTCCTTTAGCTCCAGACTCTTAAAGCTCGCGTTGGACCTCTTTCTGATAAATAATGTTAGATTTCCAACGAGAGTTAAAGAGGCTAAAATGGTGAATTACCTAAAGCTCGTTTTTTCAAAGGACCCAATTGGTGTGGATGAATTTAGGTTACTCGCGCTGCTAGGTAAAAGTGACCATGTCATGCTGCTATGGGAATATTGTTTGCACACCAAGCAAACGGAGACTCCTGCTGTTCGTTAAAATTACTTGCGCGCGAATTTATCTGCGATGAGGGATGACTTATCAGCACTAAATTGGCAAAACATTCTTACCCGAAATCCGGAGGTCGATTGGACCACTCTCAGAGGCGTTATAAACGACGATATGCACTGCAAATGCTCTTTTAAAAATTCCAAAAGAAAAACTGCCCTGTTCGATTAACGCGAGATTTGAAAAGACAACTAAACAAAAAGAATTAACTCCGGAGAAGGTTATGTAACAACAACTCAACCCATGCATTACGAAGAATTTGACCGAAAGCGGAACGCAAGAAGGTTAATTATCCACAGATCACGGAAGGAGTGTGAGGCTGAAATTATAGAACGGGCCGTTGATAAGCCAAAACGACATTTAAGCTACGTCAATAGTAGGGTGAAGAATATGGAGACAATGGCAGTGTTGATAGGTAAAAAGAACGAAGACATTGATGAAAATCAAGATAAGGCAGAACACTTCAGTTGGTTTTTCGCATCTGTTTTTAGAGATGAAGTGGGTTTTAACCAAACAGACTTTCGTACAGATAGTAACGACGCAGTCATTTGTGCTTTTAAAACAATACCTAGGAAATTTTAGCAAAACATGGTGTACTCAGAACGAAGCGGGGATAAAACTCCTTCAATGATAGTGGGGGATATTTGAGGGGGTCCCCACTTTCAAACAATGTACAGAACAAAAAACTGTTTCACGAAGGGATATGGAGGAGCAGGGTAGATTGCTTACGAGCGTCGGATGATTCTATAAAGTCATTCTAGCAAGTGAGTACGAAGACGACAAAATAGTGCACTCAGGAGTGCTATTTCAAATGAGAACCGACAATAAAGGTTAGGCCTCAACACCTCAGTAGTCAGAATGGAATTCTTACGATGGTTATCGGCAAACGAAAACATGCTTGTCATCTGACCCCCAATTATGTTGCTGACGGATGGGTTATGCAGATACCGTAGTTCACACGGGACACGATACCCGGAAAGGTAATTTGGAGGTGGTCTCCTATATTCCAATGACCATTTCTCGGAGGCATGTAGAAAAATGTTCGGAAAAGATTAGGAAATTAAAAGTTTAAGCGAATAAGTGTTAAGGTAAATGCGCAGTCTTCGCTTGAAAGCAGAAAGATTATGTGACTCGATAAAATTATATCGAGTGGCAGGTTATTCCAAAGAAAGTTATATCTGGAAGCAAAGAAGATAGAATGTTTAGAAGGGGAGGCTACGGGAGGGGTAATAATTAATGCGAAATTGCGTAGTTTGCACGGACGACTTACGGGAGTAAGGGCTTTGCCTAAATCCCCTGTAAGGATATTATTGCTGTAATCGTCTACGGCTGCAATGATTTTATGCGACTTAGCGGGAGAACGGTGACAGAAGACTTCAACGAAAGATCTGGAGGTTTTAGCATCACTGAGTAGCAGAGACTCCCTACGCCTGTCTCGCCTCATTTTTAAAACTGATTCTAATATTTATTGGATCCTTAAGTGGACGGATAATGCACCTAGGGATGAACCCTTAAGATACTTCCGCAATTTTCTCGTTCAGTTCAATTTTATTAAGAGAAAGGTAGCCGAAACCTGTTGGTTACAGTGAAATTGCAAATTGAAAACTCGGACACATAATGAATGTTGGACAAAGGGTTATCTCCACCTCACTCTACAGGTTACCGGACGAAACAATTATAAAATAATATTGCTCAAAATATGGAGAAGCATGTTCTATAACATGTAACTTTTTGATTGGAGGTGGAAGGGGGAAAATGTGCTAGTTTCTGATGTCGAGGTGGTACTTATGATTGTACTGGTCAAACGTCCGCTGAAGTGTTTGCTATGAAGAGTGTGTGACAATCGAAGAAGCAGCATTTGATTTAAAAATCTTTGGTTAAATGACTGATTGAATGTTTTCGGTGCAGCTGAAACAGTCTTAGCTTATCAATAGTTACTGTGAGCGTAACCATGTCCGACGATAAGGACATTCTTGTTCCAGCAGGTCTTCAGTTAGGCGAAGGACATCGCACTTAACAATCTGATTGAGAGGACGAAATACAACCATAAATGCCAGCGTACCGGCGTACTTAGTGGAGGTAGTTAACGATAATAATTCCAATTCCGGCGTCGTGGGACGTTGCTGCGGGCTGCGTTCAGTTACAGTTGACCCAGACTACGACCCATCCTTCTCAGTTTTTCTCGTCTTTTCTAAAGAGTTGCTTAACTCTAAAAACTAACTTATATAAGCCAACGGCTCCAAAGACCATGTTTTTTTCAGTTCAGTTCAGTTTTATTAAGGCAAATATAGACGAAGCCTTTGAGCTCCCTATTGATTTCAATGACACTGCAGATTAAAAAGGCCTACATATAATGGACGTTGGACAAAGGGTTATCTCCCCGTCACACTACAGGGCATCGACAACAATTATAAATAATATTACTCAAAATAGGGAGTAGTATGTTATATAGCGCAAAAATTGTGGATTGGAATATGTTTCAGGAAATGTGTTGGGTTCTGATGTCGTGGTGGTACTTATGGCTGTACTGGTCAAACTTCCGCTTAAAAGTGTCAACGGATGGGACATGATGATGTCCGCAGGCAGAGCATTCCAGGCCTTAATCACTCTGTTGGAGAAGAAGAACCTTCTTGTGTCGAGTCTTGCACCTGTCACACGTAGTTTTGTACGATGTCCTCGCAAAGTAGCGGTAGTGGCCAGCTCAAAGAAGTCGCCAGATGCAAGGCCACAATCCTGATCCCGCAGCATGCGAAAGGCTTGTATTAGGTCACCACGTAGCTGTCTATAGTCCAGAGGAAACAAATCAAGATTGGAAAATCGTGTCTCGTAAGGCAGGCAGCTTTGACCTTGAACAAGCTTGGTTGCACGTTTCTATGAGAAAGATGACATTTGGTGCTCGCGTGTGCTCGTCGATTGATCTAGAGCAGGGCTTGCTCCCGGAAAGCCAATTTGACTTCCTACGACACCGCGGAACAACCCACGTGATCTTCACCGCCCGCCAGCGTTAAAAGAAGTGTCAGGAGATGCGAACCCACCTCTACACTACCTTCGTAGACCTGAAGAAAGCCGTTGACACGATTAATCGTAACGGACTATAGAAAATCATGCAGCAATTTGGCTGTCCAGAGCGATTCACGCACATGGTGTGTCAGTTTCATGACGGGATGACGGCGCGCGTCACTGACAACGCGACGGTATCCGAAGCATTCGCAGTCACCAACGGAGTGAAGCAGGGCTGCTTACTGGCCCCCACCTTCTTCAGTCTCAAGTTATCTGCTATTCTGATGGATGCCTACCATGATGAGCAGCCTGGGATCCACATCGTCTACAGAACTGACGAGCACCTTCTCAACAGTCAGCGTATGTAGGCTTCAACGCGTATGTCTACGACTGCAGTCCATGACTTGCTCTCCGCGGACGACTGCGCCCTTGACACCGTGACGGTGGAGGACATGCAAAGGAGCAGGAAACTCTTCGCCGCTGGCTGCGCCAATTTTGGATTAACAATCAGTACAGCCATAACGGTTGTCATTCCCCAGCCACCACCCAGCGCGGAAAACAATGCTCCTCGAATCAATGTAAACGGTGCTCAATTCAAAAATGTGGAAACCTTCGCTTATATAGGAAGCACACTGGCACGCAACACGAGAATCGATGACGAGGTTGCCCAACGGATCTCCAAAGCCAGTCCGGCTTTCGGCCGGCTGCAAGCCCTGTAGAGAATCGCCACCGTATTCACCTGAAAAATAAACTGAAGATTTACAAGGCCCTCGTCTTGATGACACTCCTTTACAGAGCGGAGATCTGGAGCATCTACTCGAGCCAAGCCAGAATGTTGAATCACTTCCATCTCAGGTACCACCGCAGAATACCGAAGCTGAGATGGCAAGACAGGATCCAGGAGACGGAATTACTGGAGCGGACCGGAATCATCAGCATCCACGCCATGCTGAGGCAAGTGCAACTGCGATGGAGCGGCCACCTGGTGAGAATGGACGACGGGCGACTACCAAAAGGACTTTTCTACGGAGATGTCGCTACGGGTGCACGCCGACAGGGAGGTCAAAAAGGACGCTACAAGCACACTTTGAAGAAATCTCTGAAACAACTGCAAATCGACCCGGTGACCTGGAAGGGCCTCACCCAGGATAGGCCAGCATGAAGTTGATCCGTTCAAACTGGTGCAGCAATATACGAAGCCAATCGGATCGCCGTTGCTAAGGCCAAAAGGGCAGTTTGCAAGTCACAAGCGCCCAGAATCAACATCACTAATGCCCAAGCCCTACCAACGCGCCCACGCTGCAACCGCAAATTCCGCGCGTGAGTCAGCCTGGTTGCCTATCTTCGAACGCAATGCTACAACAATCACACGCCATTAAATTCTGTCATGCCTGCCTCAAAAGCCACGACGATGACCACCCACACCACTTATGATCACTCCATCCATCCCCCACCACCTATAGTCATAGGCACCTTCCTCCGCCGACCATTGCACGAACACCACGCCACCTCAGTGGCCACCCCCACCTACCTCCCACCTGATACCTTCACCACTACCGCCACGGCCCCAGTACCAGCGATGGGGACTCGGTACTAACCTGTCCTCATTGCGATCGCACATTCGACTCACACATTGGCCTGGTCGGTCAGTTGCGAATCCATCACACAAAGACTGGCGAACCAGTGCCTGGAGCACCAATACAAAGCAGGGACCGCCACCTCCAATGCCCTCACTGCCCCCGCGCGTTCACTCACCGCATGGACCTCATAGGTTACATGCGCATCCACGAAGGCGGAATCCACCGCAATGCCAATACATCCAACATACCTTGCGCACCCAGCAAACTCTCCATATAGTCTTCCCATGAGCATGACTACCGTACCGGTAGCAGAGCCCCCTCTGACCCAGCACCTCAAGTCCTATCTTGTTCTAATTGTCACCGCACATACACATCACGCATTGGTCTGGTCGGTCACTTGCTAATCCATCGCACAGAGACTGGCAAACGTATGCCAGGAGCCCCAACATGCACCCGCCGCACCTAACTCAACTTTCCGCACGGTCCACACACATTCACTCCTCATATGGGCCTATTAAGCCACATGCATCTCCATGAAAACCTGCGGTGGAACACCGGCGGCCATACCGCAACACTATTTCTCCACATCAGCCTCTGCATCTCACATGATCACATGCAACACCACACAAAACGTGCATATCTTTATGAGAGGAAAGTATGATCCTCGGATTCTTCTCCATTTGGCTCCTCTGCTGCATATGTGAGCTGAGCTTCAGAATATCACATTGTGATCAGCACCGCGGCTTGGAAGGTTGCCAAGTGATAATTACACTCAGACCTTGCAGTCAGTCCAAGGTGAGTTCTGTGGGGTGGCTGACTGGTATTCTGACAGTCAGGCTGCGATGGCTCCTTCTTAGTTTGACCTCTGACACTCGCACATATATGAGATGTAGGCCGTTCAACCCCCTGAACTGTGAAATCCTGGTGCTTGTGATGTGGGGCTAGGTCGTGTACGTAGTACGCGTAGAGTAGGTCACCAGCAGATGCGCACACTTCCGCGTCAGACAACTGAACGGCTTGGAAGGTGGTCTGATTTTTTTTTTGGGGGGGGTGGGGGAGAGAGTGAGGTCAACGGCTGAGCTCACTTTTCTCACTATAAACAATCTGGCACGCTTGAAACTATCACGGTTCGCTAAAAGCCGTGGCTTGGAAGGCTGCCAACTGACGGGATAACTCAGACCGCGTGGTCAGTCCAGTGTGATTTGTGTGGAGTGGCTGACAGGCGGATTGAGAGGCAGGCTACCATGGCTTTCTTCATGTGGCCTTTATGGCACTCCCACTAGGTGGGATCCGAGCCAGGTGTGGTGGTGTGCCCTCTCCCGCCTCCAGTCTTCTTGACTCTGTCATGACACCGGGCTCCGGTGGGGAGGAGGAGAGAGTGAGGTAGCTGCAATACAAGTCTACTATCACTTAAAACTAATCCACGTCCAAGTCACTGTCCCTGTACCACCCTTTTGTGGAGCATACGGTGGACATCGTCAGATTACGACGGTTGAACTGATGTGCATCAACGGGGTTGAATGATAACCGAAAACAGAACCATGTAATCCTGTACTCCAAGTCTTGAAAGAACTCCAAAAGTTTCCGAGAATTTGAAAATTTTCACCAAAAGAAAAGAACAAACAAATGAACAGTAAGGAATGAAACAGTAAATAAACCAAATGGAAGAAAACGGACTGAGAATTAACGAAAAAGAGTCATAAACATCGACAATACGACAAATGCACCATTTACTTATAATTGAGCATGCTCTTTTCAAATTGGATAGTCCTATTCATATATGACTTACCTGCCCTTAAGCAGCTGTGACAAGGACGGACGCTTAGTCGATCGGTTACAGGATTCACTCGTCCCGTTCTGAAGGTCCACCAGCAGCCGCAAAGCGGCTAGTGTTATAAACAGATTAACCCGCGACCTGTTAATTAGAAGCCATTCGAGCCCCGTGTGGTGCACCAACGGGGTTCGGGTATGGCTGGCTGATGACGGCTACTAAGTCAACAATTGTCAGTCCATTCTCCCTTGTCTTTTCCGAGCATGTTCATATCGAAATGCCTATCCCTGTAGACAAACCCATTGAACTCTAAAATAAATCGATAAAATGTCGTTCAAAGCGTGTGCACGTTCACGTGGCGCGCCGGGGGTTGCGTGTGCGGCTGAAGCCTGAAAGATCCCGGCATTATGTTATCACGGCAAAAGGCCATGAACGATCTACGGTCTCATTTGCTGGCCGTTGCCCCTATCGAGGGAGCTACGCTGGACGCCTGTCAGCGGTCGAACAAGGAAATCTGGAAGTCAGGCCTGTCTTACGACTCGAGAGAACTGGATGTGATTTTTGGGGAACTGAGACCGGAGCACTTTTTCCTGTCCGGTGTCAATCCCAAATTAATGGATGCCTACTGTAGATCCATTGTCATTCCGAAGTCTCGTGCACAACTTCAAGTACAAGGGGCTAAAGGTGATGGTAATCGGTCCATGTTCTTGAACAGAGATGGTTTACAGGTGCCTAAGAGCACCTTAGATGGCGGAACGGCCAGACTCCCAGTCATGGAAAACCAAAGGTTCAAGGCATACTTGCGTAAATACTTTCCTCACGATAATGTCATTGTTCAACCAATGGATCAAATTATGCAAAGTAAGCATAATTTTTTCATTTACTCATTCCAAATCACTCTTATGGAGCTGCAAGTATGAATATTTTACAGACACAATCTGCAGTAAATAACCAGTTAAACAAATTCCGGAGCCAAATTTCCTGCAAATAAAAGACTTGTGATTGCCTATGTTTCCAAATAGTGGGGGTATTGTTAAATTCTTAAAGTACGCCTGAGTTGTATTTAATTTAAAAACGAATTGTTTTCCAAAGACCCGATTTGCCTGTCAATGACTTAACTTTCGCCAGACAAAAGGCCGAACCTCAATTGGAACTAGCGAACTAGTGTGAATAGCTTTTAAAATTTCTCATGTTTAAATAAAAAAAAAGGAATGAGCAGAATTCGTGGAAATCTGAAACAAATGGGTCATTGGTAGCGTTTACTATGATGGTAAAACTTCCGTGGCTAAACTTTTGAAAGTAATGGGACCCAGTTAGAAATTCACGAACTTTTTGCAGGCTGTCATTAATATACCTATTTCTTATGGGTCTGATAGGTGCTCTTGATAATTTTCTACCTAAAATATCGTTTTAGATGGCAAAATATGGAAGTTTTAAATGAGCGCTTTTTCTTCAGTATCAAAATTACTGTTGGTTGGATACACCTTTAGGCGCCTTCTATTGAGCCGTTTGGATTTGTGGCCACCTCTTAATACGAGTAGGTTATGCTCCTAAATTACTGCGGGAATGCGTTAAAGTTGGGTTTTGATTGCACCGTCAATTTGGGCTGGTGTTAGGTTGAGGTTCGTGCCTGATTTTAGAGGTTAATGTCAGGATTAACGTAAGGCTGACGGCTTAGTATAAGTTTGGGGATAAGAATTAGGAAATCGGCCAGACAAACAAGATAATGCAGAATAAACCACGAAATTCTCAAATGCGTATTATTCCGTTAAGACTTTCAATTTAGAGTCGCATTCCCTCCAAGTTATTGGTTTTTCCAGCTTTCCTCGTATTTTGTTCTATTTCACGACTACACCCCAACATTCCCCAACCCTGGCTCCATCGCCACCGCTGCCGTCCATTTCTCGATCCTCCGCCCCTAACCCTCCCCTAACCCTCACCTTAACACTTTGCGTAATCTACCCCACGGAACGGGTACTTCAGCGTTGACCACACTGTTCATTATTTTATAGGGAGACAGACTTGCGAAGCACCCATCACGCTAGCTCCCAGCTCACTCACCCTGCCCCGATAGTAAGATACTATGAGGACGACCGGAGGTGAGCTCCGGAGCATCCTCTGAATAAGGTTAACAGCCCGTCTACGCGTGTTACACACTCACCAGGCTTCCGTAGGGTTAGTGCTGAGTTCCTATCGACGGGAGCGTCACAACAGCCAGGTTGAGGGGGATCCACTGAGCCTGGGATTATTATGATACTTGGCAACCTTCCGAGCCACAACGTGGTAAATCCAAACGCATCAGGTTTTTTCATCGTGAGGAATGCGTTGGTGTGCCATTCGGATGGATTCCCTACTGTCCAACTCACTAGCTTTTGCCTCTCTCATGCGTCAGTTGACTGTCCGAGACTGTCAAACATGTAGCGATCAGCTTGGACGCAGTAGCTGACAGGTTCAAGGCTTACCGAAAGCATGCACGTGCGCGGACTCAATGGGGCTCAAGGAATGAGTACCATCATGCAGTCTAACCGGCGTTTGGTTCGATTCCTGTGTAATGCCTCTTGTCGGGGATCTACCCAGAAGTTAGTGCACATGCCACAGATCACGATGACGGCTGATTATGTTTTGCTTTCGATAGCGATATGACGTGCTTAACTGATCCCTATGTTTTAATAAAGACAGCATGCTGATTACTTTTAATTCACGCGTCCGTCAAACAAAAAAGAATTTGGTTGTCATGTCATACAATTATTGAAAGAAACGCGTCTTAGATGGAATAAATTCTGGTAATATAGCCCCGAGGAAGTATGGTCCTGATCAGAGGCAGGTAGTTGATCTACCTTCAACTGTACTCACGTTTCTAGAGGATCCAGAAATTTACTATAACTGTAGATATTAATATTTGAAACTTTTGACTGCATCGGAACAGTTAGCCGCCTCCAAGTTGGCTACAAGATTTGCTTTGCCTTGTTTAAAAATGAAGAAGTTTGGTACTCCTTTGGGGAGGAGATCCTATTCAGGAGGTAATTGCTGAAGTTTTGACTAGTAGTCGAAAGATGACTTGCATGTCATCAGCCATGAGGTGCAGGAATTGGAGATAATGGCCAGTAATCGATTGGGAGCTCGAGGCAAAGACGATCCTCTCGTACGCCAACCACCATCGTATCCGACGAGGTCCACCATGTGCTCCACTGCATGATGGCACAGGAACGGTATTTTGCGCGTGAATTATTTTTCAGGTATAGTAGACTTGCACTGCATCTACTGCACTCTCACTCTCTCTCTTCCCTCACCCACATGTCAAGGCAGATTTGAGCTGACCGGAGGCTGGATCGGGCGTAGTTGGGTGGTGCGGCGTGAGCCTGCAACTACGCGTGCCACTACCCCATTACGGTTATAGGAGCGCATCCTGAATAACGCCTGCTGTGCCCTGATCTAGTCCTCGTGGTGGTCCAGCGTATCCAAAACGCGGCTCGTTTAGGGGAAAAACCATCACCACCGCCGCCGCCACCGTCGCCGCCGCCATCATCACCGCCACATGTTGTAGTTTTTACTCTCCGTTCATTTTTTCGTTACAGATTTGATGCTGGCAGCAGAACTTGGGACCATTCGGAAGTTTGACCCCAGAGAGAGTTATGATTGCACGCCCGTACCACCCAGTCCGACGCGCCCGAGAATGCGAGAGAAAATGTTGAAATTCGTGAGCGTGCATGACCTCAGTGACTGGGAAGACAGACATCTTGAATCACCAGGTGGCGCGCAGTGTGCGTGGGGTGAGTACTTTCGATCAACAGTAAAGTATACAGACAGAAAGCTATCCGGCTTCAATTTTAACTACCAGAAATTAAGAGCTGTACATGGGTGACAAATAAAAACCGATAGCAGTGCTTGATCATTCCAGATGAACTGGTCCAAGCCCGTGATGGTCAGTCACATTGAAGGATAAAGTGTGAAGGATCCATCTTTATGTCCGACTCCCATGGTGACTACAACTGAAGGTATAATTGAAATTGATAACGTTGATATCCTAACATATAGGCCTTGACCCTGTACCTGCATAGGTGACCTAACTCGTGCAACGTGCAATCAAAATTTGAGTCAGTGATTGGGCGTATATTTGTTCCTGTAATTTTGTTTCGTTAAGTGGCTTTTGCTAAAGAACACTACATGTTCAATCTTATATACTAAAGGAAAACTGGCAGGAATTAGGCGAAATCGGAGACTGCCAGACACTCAAGAAATTTCATATGCTATTTAATATCACAGTGGCAAGTCCATAGTTTTCGTGCATTGTGGTATAAAATAACGTTAATACAAGCATGAAAGATTTCAAATAAATCTCCTCTGGAACTGTAAAATTACATCTGAGGTCAAAGAAAATAAGATGCAGGCAAATGTAAGGAATCGAATTTGTACCAAAAGCACGCAAAGAATTCAGTTTAAGAAATCATTTTCCACAAATTGCTAATGCCTTTGCCCCAAAACGCGGGAATTAACTTGTATACCAGTATTCTTGTTTTCGTACGGTAAAAATGAAGACCGTTAACAAAATATATATAACATATTGTAAGGTAAATTAGAAGTACGCGATAAGATACTTCTGTATAATATAGTTACCGCTAATTCGAAATTTAGAAACGCAAAAAAACAAATATAAGCTGTTTCCGCAAAATCTAAATATACATTCGTATCCTCCGTTGTGTATTTGCAGTCTTCGAACAGGGCATCAGAAGAAACAAATATGGAAAAAACGCTCCACTATAAATCAAAATGTAATTCTTTCATTTTCAGCCGAAAATGTATCACTTTTTTAATGGAAGTCACAAAACTGATAAAACTTCTACATTTTTACCTCGACTTAACCTTAAAAAAAGGTAAAGTCCACATGCATTCGTCAGCAAAGTATCCAATTAGTGCACTTTGTAAACGGTTTACTAATTATAAAACGGTTTTCACTTATCTTAGGCATATATGCTGTCGAATTTTGTTGTTGACTTTCATTTTTCTCTGCAATAAGTTTTTATATTTGTGTTAATCATCAAATATGACGCAAACGGCCATTTCCATTAGAAGGAATATCCAAAAGCTCACTGCTTCGGTAAATGCTTTGAAGAGCTATCTTATTTTGAAGGTTTTGATAAACACATAGAGCACGATCTAAATTTATTGGCAATTTATTGAAAACTGAAAATTGTGAAATATTCACCGGAATTTCAAGGACGATCTGGAATTACTTGTAATTTATTACCAGAAATACCGATAAAGAAAGTTGATGAAAGAAAAGTTCATTTAATATACACAAAATTGTGTGCATTTGTCACATTTACAGTGATTTTGACTTTTTTCAGAATTTACCACTTTTTCCAAAAATTTAGTATTTCTCAAAGAAAATAATATTAGTTTTCACATTTTCATTTAGTTTTATATTCGCTTAAGGTTGTTTGTTAATATGTTAAAGCGATGACGCCAGTTTACGAATGATTCTCAATCCTTCGTAAATTTCGGCTTTGTGCATCTGTTGGGTTACAGACTGAACCACCGCGCACCCTGATCTACAAAAAACCCTTGAGCAGAACATTCATACAACAACCAGACGATAAGGACAGTGACACAGATCCCAGCTCACACATCCTGGGCCTTCGCGCCTCTAGTTTAATATTTATATGCACGTGACTTTAAGTAGCTGAAGAGGGGTAGATTTTAAGTGAAAGTAATCGCATTACTCCCTTAAAAACTGACGGTTTCTTTGAAAAGGAACTTCTGGATTGCCTACAAGGTATCGCCGGTTTCGCGAAATTCCCTGAGTCTGGACTACAAGTAATCCTTTAAATTCCGGAAGAAAATGCAAGTTAATATTTAACTTGGGTGAAGTTTAATAAAATACGGCATAATAATATTCATAATTTTTTCTAAAGCAAAATTTCACCCGTCTCCGCAGAAAATAACTTCAACGCTTGAGCTATAAAATAAGCTTATTTGTTAGACATTGTACCATCACTTAATTATGTAAATTTAAGGAACTGATTGTCTTAAAACAAATTTCGGTCAATACCTCGTTCTGGGACAAGTTGGCGGGTATAATAATTTAGCACCGGGTCAACGAGGTTACTTAAAATGAAGTTCTATGGATTAGAGATTAAGGAGGAGAAGCTGATCAGTACTTTCAGGATAAAAATAATGATTAACAACTTATGCAACGCTCTTCTGTGTACGCAAAACCTTATACGTGTTCCGTATTTACGGTGGCCGGAAACAAATTAGGAAACTTTGCTCTCATGTATAGCCCTCGAAGCACTTATTGGAATGACCTATCTATCAGGATCTTCCAAGAACGTCTTCGCACTTCGATTCCACGGATAGCACATCTTCTCATATTGACGTAATAACAAATACAATGCGTAATTCCATAGGAAAGAGGGTACTCGCCGATCGCATTGCAAGCATACTCATCCAGTTGTGCTTTGAGGCTCAATCTAGATCCCTGTATGCAGTTGCATAGCAACCAGTTATTTATGCAGAAGGAAACTACCGACAAAGACATGGGCCAGGAATAGACATTTCTAGCCTATAAGCCGTCATCAGAAAAATCGTACAAATACCAGGTTTCCCACCCCTGAGGTAAAACTCGCGTTTTATTCGTAATAAATCCAACGGTCTAAAAGCTGAGCCACGGACTCAATATCTTGCCGCTTGTGATCGGGTACATTAGCTTTGCTTTTTGGTATTCTTTGCGTATATTACTAGGGCTGTTAATTAATAAGTCTTAGCTTCGAGCCTCAGGGGTTGCAAATTGCGGGTTGGTGGAGACTAATAGGTCAAAATTGCGGATACAGTCATCCTGGTATTTTTAAGCGGTTTTCTCATATAAATTTGAACCTATATATTATTGGTTGTCTAGTATTTGTCAACAGATAAAAATAAATAATTTTGCAGTTCTAGAGATATAATAGTTGGCTTGATAGCCAGTTATGTAAGGTTTTTTAAATTAACAGTAGGTAGCTTAGTGCATTAAACATAAAATTAAATTATGAAAAGTGATTTTGTTTAGTAAGCACTGCTTAATTGGCGCTGCGATATACAGTTCGGCCGATATCAGACGCAAAATCTCAAAATTCGCACGTAAACCACGGTAGCGCATAAACCCTTCACCGCAAATCCCATCAAGTTAATCAGGGTCAAAGAAAGGACCGTTTTGTTGTTTGTAGAAATAGGATGAGTTTAATCCTGACAGTTCCA
Organism: Schistocephalus solidus; assembly: GCA_017591395.1. Taxonomy (NCBI): domain Eukaryota; kingdom Metazoa; phylum Platyhelminthes; class Cestoda; order Diphyllobothriidea; family Diphyllobothriidae; genus Schistocephalus; species Schistocephalus solidus. The sequence continues at coordinate 201,305 of WEDG01002341.1, forward strand.
CGGTGTGCTTCAGACCGTGATAGCTTGTACTGGACTTTCGATGCATCTAGCGCACCCTAATCCCTCTCTTACCTCATCCGCCCGTCGTCGATGTTAAAACAGGGGCAAAAAGACCGCAAGCGGGATCCGGCGAAGGTGACTGGCACGGTAAAATGCGTACAGTAGGTGATCAAACTCATACAATGTGTGACCACAATTTGCGTGAGTGATCTGGCCTACACGTGATCTTCTTATTTTGATTTTTTCAGTGGATTTGAGGCTTTGAGCAAAATCGGAGGTTGCCGCTGGAAACGAAGAAATTTCCTATGCTTAGGACAGAGAAACGCCTATAGTTATTGTGCATTGTGCTATAAAAGAAATCAATAAGTAAGAAAGAGTTAAAACAAATCCCTTCTGGAACCGGAAAAGTTTGATCTCAATGCAATGAAACTAAGGTGAAGGCAAGTGTGAGGAATCGCATTTTTTCGCAAAGCCAGTAAAGAATTCAGCTTTAGAAATTATCGTTTGCAAATTGCTTCCGTTTTTTGCCGCAAAATGCAGGAATAAACGTGTTATTTTGTTTTAATACGATAAAAATTAAGATTCTTAACAAAATACGCACAAAATACTGGGGCGATGAACTATAGACACTCATATGTTAAACTGAAAGCATGCGATAGGATTTTTTTTATAATATATTCTCCGCTAATCCGGAATTTAGAAACGCAATGGACAGAATATGAGCAAATCTCGCAAAATCTTAGTATACATGCGTATACTCTGTTGTGTATTTGCAGTCTAAGAACAGGGCATTACAAGAAACAAATATTGCAAAACGCTTAAATATAAAGCAAAATGTGACTTCTTTCATTTTCAGCCGAAAATGTATCAGTTTTTTAATGGAAGTCACAAAAACGATAAAACTTCCACATTTTCACCTTTACTTAACCTTGGAAAAAGGTAAAGCCCACATGCATTCGTCAGCAAAGTAGCTAATTAGTGTGCTTTGTAAACGGGTAACTCTATAAAACGTTTTTCGCTGATCTTAGGCCTATTAATTATCGAATTTTGTTGTGGACTTTCATTTTTCTCTGCAATAAGTTTTCTTGTTTGGGTGAATCTACAAACTTGACGCAAATGGCTAGTTCGATTAGAAGGAATATCCAAAAGCTCTCTAGTTCGGTAAATGCCTTGAAGAGCTATCTTATTCTGAGGGTTTTGATAAACACATAGAACACGATCTAAATTTATTCTCAATTTTTATTGAAAGCAGAGGAAATCGTGAAATATTCACCTGTATTTCAAGAACGATCTGAAACTAATTGCAATCCAATTCCATAAATGGCAGTTAAAAAATTGGACGAAATAATAGTTCTCTCAATATCCACAAAATGGCACGCTTACCTGACGATTCTATTTAAATTTATTCGTCGCGTTTAACAGAATTTGCTGTTATTTTTTTAAAAAAAGTAAGTATTTCGCATAAAGTAATAATACTTTTCACATTTCCTTTACATTTTCAATTCACTTTACCATGCCCATTAATAGTTTAAGGTTTTGATACATGCGTTGATGCCGGTTTGCGAGTGATTATCAGGCTTTCGTAAATTTCGTCCTAACACGTGAGTCTAACCGTGGCTCTAGTCATAACCCCTAACCCTAACCCTAAACTCTAATCAAAACCCTAACCCTAAGCCGAACGCTAACCCTAATTGTAACAACTGAGGAATGTGTGACGGGGATTGATTGGAAAGTGCAAATGACATGACAAATGACATAAGCAGGCATTTCCTGGAACTGAGGGCTAGCTGGAGCTCAATACCTGAGCGGCACCTCGATAATTGTCAGCGTCATTGCAAAAGTCTGTGAAATATGGTACGAAAGAATATAGTAAATTTGGAAATGGTTTCAAGTTTTGGTGTCGAACCCAAACGCGATTTCGGAAATAAGCAGATACCTAATATGAAAGAAAGATTGGTTATCTGAGCACTATGTTTATGGGTGAGTGAGTAAAATAGCACTGAAAACTTCTGAAGACCGCAGTTGGTGCAACATTTTGTAGTAACATCGAGCACTTCCTGGATGCCTGTCTTAAGCAGCAGCGTGAATTCCTTCGCGTTAGCCAGAATCGATAGGGCTCCCGCGTAGCGCTTAAGTGGTTATCTTAGTGCGATCTTTGCAACCGGCAGAAAAGGCACGCATTCAAAATTCGAAATCCTGTTCTGGCTCAAATATTATGGGATTATGCTAAATCATTTTCCGTCTTATAAACTCACCGAGTAATACTTTCCAATCCACCTCACTTTCCAGAATATCAGTTAATGTGTCATGGTGTTGCTGATTACATAAGGAGTGTGTTTTTAAGGTTAAGCGAGTACGCGAGACATTAATGGGATGAATGCATTTCAGTCACTGCACCCTACGCACAGAAAATTCTGTTAAACAATGTCGCAAGCAAAACGGACGAAGCCTTCTGGAACCAACCGTCTGATAGTTGAAAGGAAGCGATCTGATTGGTTCGTTTCAAGGTGAATTTGAGAAACGTGAGGGGATGACACGAGTCACGTGGTCGGAGGCCATAAATCAATAATTCCCTTTAAATAGCGCGGCCACGCGCGATATCACGACTTTTAATGGGCCAACGGGGGTGTGGGCTCAGCAGCTTGCAGAATGCTTGGTACACCTATTCCCGGTGGAGTTTTCCCGCCGCCCAACTTTGCAATCAAACCTATCAGCCCTGCTGCAGTGGAGCTGCTGAAAAATTCTGATCAAAAAATTTGGAAGGCTGGTTTGGAGGGCGATGACCGCGAACTGAATGTTGTATTTGGGGAGGTTAAGCAGGAGGAATTTTTCGGACCCGGCATCAAGCCAGAAACGATCGACGCATGTAGCAAGTCGATATTCATCCCGAGGCCAATAAGAGCTACCAAAAGTGGCCAAATGAGCGATGGGGATGATGCTGCAGTGACCCTGAAAAAGGGTGGTACTGGGCCCTTTCAAGGTGCTCTGATGAGCAGGAAACAGCAGCTTAGTGGGATACGAAATGCACGCTTCAGAGAATATTTAAGCAAGTACTTCCCACGCGACAATGTCATAATGCGGCCTATGGAGCATATCATAGAAGGTATGTGTAGGACGGAACTTGCAACTTGTGCACTTGCTTCGAGTTTGCACCAAACACATGTCTGGTTCAGTAAAGTAGCTGTCTTTCTTCCAAACACAGCACTTCACTGTAATTAAATTATCAAAAGTCCATGGCACTTTTTGAGCATTTTTCAGGAAGAACCAAATTTAAAGCAGAACTAGTCTTTTGAAAACACGGTTGATTACGAGACAGAGATTTACGACTGCGTTATACTATCGATTATTATGCAGTATAATCCTACTATTTATAAGTCACACTAGGCCGCTTGCTTCCGAATGAGCATCTTTCTGGCCACCTGTAAAAAGTGACTACTTGATCTGTGTACGGCAGAGTTTTGATACTATAAATTCAAGTATACTGTATAGTGAGATGGCAGAAAATATTCCTTTTTGAACTGTCTTTGCTATAACATACATGTTCCTGAAACATATCCAGGCTAAGTAACGATACCTTTGCGATATAGAGGGAGTTTTAATTCCCCGAAAAATTTTGAATCTGACCTCTCAGTTTAAATTACGTTCAGAATTCAAAAGAACTGCCAGCTGTGCACTTCCTATTTAAGGAAAATAGAACTATTTTCTATATTAAATAAGCCGCACTAATAAAGGCACAGAGCCAACGTCATTTAAACACACATTTCATACTTTTTAAACTATTTTTTATTGAAAACTAGTTTAAACAAAACCATTTCATGTCTTCCTGTAGAAGCTTTCAAGAAGCTGTAGGTTATTATACAGTGAGTGCAAAAACCGAAATTTTAACGCATTCCTCGTATAAAATGTGTTAACATTTATAAGGGCATTGGAAACTAACGGGAGATTCGTACTGCTTACAAAGTCGTTTTACCGGGTGTGATTTGTGCAGACGGTCGGAAGAACGCTCATTCAAAAGCCGTCTTTCTGGTATTCTGATGCGGCATTTTAGTTAATACACACTTTTAAAATCTTGTCTAGATGACATCGTATTTCAAAAGTAAAATCAACATTTCATGAGATACGTCACGCGCTGTGCATCCTTCATCAACCAAACTCTGCAAACGGAAGCTACGTGCTTTTGTTAGAAGCACGCTTTGGTGGTTCTAATGATGATATTTTTGCGTCAGATGGGCATGCGAATTTGCGAGGAAGTAAATTTTTATATGATACATACGGATACCTGTTTCCTGTTGCTGATAGCATATCTCCACATTTATCTTAGTATACGAAGCCAAGGAAATTTTGGCGAACTTTCTCTTTACAATTATTGAGGCGCGATAAGTCAATTCGGTTTTTCTTAGAATCTGCAAATAGGGGAACATGATTAACGAATGGGATGACTGGTCCGATACCGCAAACATGTCTGAGCTTTCGAACTCCTGCAGGAGCCAAAGCCTTAAAGATAAAATCAGCAGCAGAATAAGCAACAACTATAGGGGGTAAGAGCCAATCAAACATCAGTAACGTCAGTCCAGAGATGACTGCGCAGTGCGCTGTATGCGGGCGCCAGATCGATATATCGATTGAAAAAGTTCTCATCTGAGGCTCAGGCTCCAATCCATTATAGGTTTGGCTTGCTTTCAGCGTGGGCGATTAGTTTGGCTGCATCGAAAATAAACTCCTGAACCACTTCGAAGGTAAGGGCAGCCCCTTGTGGGATTCATCACCCCGTCGCATAACCAGCTGATGTTCGGGTATGCGCGATCCGAGTATGCGTTCAGCCTGATTTGCATGATTACATGCACAATTTAGGCACAAAATACGCTAAGCAAAAGGCGATGAAGACGAAAATGAAACCAAATACTCGAATAAAGGAAATTGGAATATAAAAGAACTTAGGGGTTGAACTCTGGCAAAATATTACTTAGTTGTTATGTCATTCGTACAGCACGATTTATTATAGTTTATCCTATCTTGTTCCCTACCCCAGTGTCTATACCTAAATTTAGTTTGTTGCTTTTTTATCCGTGGCCTCTTGCGGGCACCCTTGTCATAAACAATATAAATTTAAGCGTCAGCATCATTATGATCACCATCCTCATCATCTGTAGCATCAGCAGCAGCAGCATTATCATCATCAGTAGCAAAAGCTTCGAGAAAATTCGAAGGCCTACTAATTTCTTTCCTGATAAATGTGGTGAACCAAACCTGATTGTCACTGTTAGTTAATAACGCAGTAACAGGAAATTCTAGCTCTATCTTTTCCTGTGATTTTTTAACACTTCTTAAAAGGGTGTGCCTTTTCAGACGACTGCAAACACCTACGACTGAGTGGTTAAATAAAAGAAGCTAGATACGTGCTTCAGTCCCACCAGATTGCAAGAGCCAATTAGGAATCAACTTCTGCACATTCATGAGGAGTGCTTTAGGTGGCCAGTAAATGAAGCACAGAAAAACAAGTTTGTGGAAAATGTGGCATCTAAGCTTCTCTTAAAAAAGGAAACCAACAAAAATGACATTGTGTAGGCCAGAAAAGAAGATAGAATAAACGGCCAAAAGTATAACATACAAGGTGAGACTAAATTCTTGTATTCCACTTTGCAACCACGATGGCCACGTGAAGCTTTTATCTCATATCATCTGATATGGTGGCATGTCAAGATAAGTTCTCTAAACTACTCTCTCGCTCTGCATGCCTTCTTTCCTACCAACAGGCATCACAGAAGGCACCTGCCAGCGCGCAGATGGGGAGCAGGCCCACCAGACGATGGACGTTCAGAAACCACCCAGTCCCACCCACTTGTCGATTAAGGAGAAGTACATGCAGTCAGCCAGCTTGAGCCTGCTTTCCAACGGACAGGGTGAGGACACGGACAGGGCCGAGGTGGGAGTCATGGCTCGTATCCCCATAGGTGGACGAAAACTCTTGCTAAAGAAGGAATGTGAGTTTATGTGGTTATTGCGTTTTCAAAATTCTGAAATCAACAGGTCGTCAGAGGTTCGGTTTGCAGGTACTTAAGCGCGTGGCTCAGTTACTTGAAGGATAAAATTGAACGTTCATATTCTATTCTTAAAGTGCAGCAAGCCGTCTTCACGTGCCGCATATGCGTGTGCTCTTTACGTTACACGAACCAGACTAAAAGAAGAGCCCCAACCGCACATAAGCGGTAGTATCATAAACTTTACAATGCAAGAAGCGAGTGCGGCATGACCCTCAATCCGAAGGGAGGCTGATAGTTTGGCAGTCATCGCCCACATGTTGGTCTCGATTCGTCCGATAGGAGGCGTAAGCCTGTCGGGAGTAGGAGTGTCAACAACACGAAGGTTCCCAAATTAAAAGTTGGGGAAGACAGCTTGGGTTGAACCAGCTTTTACTGAGAGAAAGGACATACAAGGGGCGCAGCAAGCAGTTGCCGCAAACTGTCTCTTCCAGCAAGTGTGAATCCGTATCCAAAGTTGAGATTCTTAGCCCTCAACTTGTGTATGTGCATCTTTGTTACCTGCAGCAAATCGGCAACCGAGGCTGCATCGATTGGCTTCAATCTCTCGTGAGACTATTGCCAAGTCTCATGCGGTTCCAGAAGCAAATTTACAAGGACCATGAGGCGGACAGGACCCTGAAGGCGGACTGTTACAAGCCCGTGGTTCAGCTGGTAGCTGGACCCAATAGGGAACTAGTTTATTTTCGGGCCTCGATCCTTCCTGATCTTGTGTTCGGGTACTGCAGGCTAGCAGGGCTGCCTGGCTCTCTCCGATAAAACTTCTCCAGAGTAATAATGGAAAGTCACCTCTGTGGAGCACAAGTCCTCAGAAACCTTCTGAACGAAATGTGACGAACTATATGTACATCAAGTCATAGTCTATTTGACGAAGGGTTCTTAGTGAAACTTTGAAAAAAGGGCACGTAAAATACGTGTATTTTTGCCTACGAATTAAGGACAGGAGATTGAAAAATGACTCTTGCAACATAACGCTCTAAGTGCACACCTCAGTTACCTTCGCATGCATGGGCTTTAGTCCATTAGTCTGTAGTTAATGCTAGTCAAGAGTGTTTCCACTCATCATCTCCACTCCTACACGCTTCTGACTTTGGTAACAAAACACGTACAGCAAATGTATATTGTTTTATCTTTGAAACGCTTCCACCCGACCGAGGGCATCGCATGAAGGGCAGTCTTGGTCTTAGAGGAATTAAATACACGCCTCTAGCTGCTAGAGATCGAAAAAAAGGAGCTTCCAATTTTTATTAATTCTTGGACGCGTCATGGCGCATCTGTGGACGGCCGCGTACAGGATTAATTAGCTACCCATGTATATCTACCCGAGCTCCGCTGGTCAAATCATGGGTAACGATTATTAACATGGCCCCCTAAACAGGACCTGGGAATATGAACCCGTCTCCCAAGTAATAAAGGTGGTTCTGCGCATAATTTCAGGAAAGGGTAAATATCCCCGTGTCTTAGCCCTAACACTACTTCTAAAATAAACCTAAAATGTAGTCGTAATCTTAGCCCTAAGATTACAATGAACACTAATCTCAACCTTAATCCTAAACTTAACCCTAACCCTAACCTTGAACTTAACTCTAATTTCACTTGCATTTTGTGCAAAGCCACCTGTATTGTGGGGCCCCTTTTCTATTGGCCTGCTTAAGAGGCCAAATAAGTAGTCCTTAAGAAATCGAGCTTTATAAACTCCCAAATATATGTCAGCTGGGGTTTAGGAGATAGAGGGTCCGAAACACAACCTCCGCTCTTCGAGAGACTTTTCCAAAAAGATGCAGGAGACGCGCTTTGGTTACATTTGGCCCATTTTCGGTTGTCAATCGGCCATACCCCAAACCCAGGCCAAGAAGGCTTGGAATTCGAGACAGATGTCAGCTCCCTTGGCGTCTATCCCTCTGTTTTTGGGCATGGTCTATTCGATGCGGTGATAACGACTGAACCGCCCTCGCCAGGAGAGTGATTCAGCCGTCGGCTTGCCGGCATGATCACACCGATCGATATTTTGGCCATTAGCGATTGGCCTCCGGCGTACAAAGCTGAGGCGCGCACATGTGCACCACGCGTTAGGGCTGACAACATTAACGACTGATAGTCTGTTCGGTTACACGACTGCTACTGCTGCCTTATTAACCGCTCGTACGCCCCCTCGATGCCAGGAAACGTTTAATAAGGGAAGATGAGGAAGGTTCTCCGATCCCCGAAACCAATTACTTATTCATCTTGGTCTTCGAAATCGTACAGCAGTCCATCTTCAGGGACAAAATTGGCAACAAAACGAACAGCCGTTATTGGGGGTCAGAGCCAATCAAACGCAGCAGCACCAGCCTCCAGGCGACTGCGCAGGTATCTGTGGGCCGGTGCCAGCTCCATTTATTGATTGACTGAGTTCGCTTCGGAGGCCCAGGTTTCAATCAATTTTCGGCTTGTTTTACTTCTGATGTGGGTGAGCAGACTGATGGCTGCGAAGTTAAACTCGTTGCCCGTTTCGTAAGTGTGATAATCCGTCACCCCGTCGCACAGCCAGCCTGTTTCGTGTATGGGCGGTCCGAGCATGCGTCCAGTCTGACTTGTGCGGTCTCGATGGCAATTAAGGCAAGGGATGCGCTACACTACACCCGAGTTCTCTCTAACATTTAATCGTTCCTTGATTGTCATGACCCTGCTGCGCGTGGTAGCTTTGGACTGGTGTGCAATTCCAACGCCCAATGCCGCAGCAATGCGCCCGATCGCCTCTGACACGTCCTTGATGCGTGGCAGAGCAAGCCATACTTTGGGTGTTGTTTCTGGTTGGGTCCTCCGGGGAGGCGAACGCGTGAACATGGTTTTATGAACGCCTTCGGGTAACCTTTTCACATAAAATGTTCGCGGGCATATTGGACCTTAGGTGCTTTTTCAAACAGTCTTCTTTCCAAATTACATCTACACCCGGACTGCAAAGTTGCGCCTAAACTCGCAGTAGACTTTGCTCTACTACCTCTAGTTCCTTGAATTTTGAGTTGGGAAAGCGTTTGTTGTCGACTATTGCAGTCCACTAAACCTACTCACTATGGTCGTCATCGGAAGCTCTCGATTTCGAGTGGTAGGGATTTTACCCAAATTCAGCTGCTTTAATTGCACACTGGCCTTTATTTTTTGGATTTTTTGGGATTTTGCCAACAAGTACTCGCAATGGTCACGCAGTGCTGAGCACGCATTCAATCTTATTTGAGGTCAGGTTGGTCAGCGTCCATCCATCCGGAGTTGATCACTTTGAATTGCAGCCGACGCGCTTTGAGCCACTGAGTCAGTGGGTACCCTAGGTGCCCCTACACAGACCGCGTGGTGGATACGTTGGATCAACGCGGGGGCTAGATCAGGGTACGAGAGGCGTTATTCAGGTGGCACGTGTAGGTGCAGACTCACGCCGCGTTAGGCATTTGCGCCGGATCCCACCTCCGGTCTTCTTGACTCTGTCTTGACACCGAGATCAGGTGAGTGAAGGAAGAGCGAGTGCAGTCTACTATCAATGAAAACTAGTCGACGCGCAAGTCGCCATCCTTGCACCACTATGCTGTGGAGCACACGGTGGACCTCGTCGGACTACGACTGACGAACAATTACCCTAGACTAACTGAGTCCCGCTTGAAATACCATGTCTTCCAAGGTTTGGTTCCGGCTATGTCTGTTTGTTGGCGACAAATTACCGCAGTTTCCCAGTGTTCGTTGGAAAAGAACTTGAATGCCGATTATGCATGGTTTTATAGTGATGAGACACTGACGCAAGTTTCCAACGGTTGACGAAACAAATGTTTTAAAATCAGAAGTTAGGGAAGTCAGCTTGGGTTGGATCAGCTTTTAATGAGACAAAAGAGCGTACAGGAGACTCGACAAGCATTTGCTGCAAGCTATATCCTCAGGCGAGTGCGTGACCTTGTCCGCCGTTGAGATGCATAGACCTCGTCGCGTGTGCGCCCTTATTCTTTGTCACCTCCAGCCAAATCAACAAATGGCCCGCGTTGATGGGCTGGTAACAATACGAGGGCAGCTCTGACAGCGAATCACAGGAAAGTTCGACCGTCGTAGTCCGACTATGTCCACCGTGTGTGTCCGTGTCCACAGCAGTGTGATGCAGGGACGGTGACTTGGGCTGGATTATACTGTGAGTAGACTTGCACTGCATTTACCTCACTCTCTGTTCCCCTCCCACCTGGACCTGCAGCAGCGAATCAACCAGGAGCATGCAGCGGACAGGACGGCGTGAGTAAATGGCCACACTCGTGACCACAGGAGCGGACTGCTATCTAGGACGCCAGATAAGCGCTTCAAAGCAAAGGGCAACGGACACCTTCCGTCTCGCGGCCAGGCCATATCGGTATTGGTTTTATCCTTGATTGTATGACCACGGTTAAACCTCATCGATCCAGGAGGATCTCACAAAAAGGATCACTCGGAATCACTTACAGGGTCCACCTCGCCGGGTGGGAAGAGGAACACTGCCTCTCGATAAATTCCGCTATGGATAAATATTCCCGCGTCATAACCCTAATCCAAATCCGAACCCTACTCTTAGCTCACACTTTAACTCCGACCGTAACCATCTTTTTTCTACAATTTAGCATTAATTCACCTGTATTACGGGTAGTTTCTTCCTGCCGGGAGGCCATAAGACTTTCCCTGCCCAAAACCCTATGCAGATACTATTAAAAGTGACTTCGAAAGATTACAGTCCAGTTTACAGTTGATGAACCGTTAACCAAATTCTGAAATGTGTTTTCGGTTAGAAAATCTAACCTGGAACGAGCTTTTTCCAGTGACCTGCAAAAATTGGACTCTGTAAAAACTACTACTTAAGTAATATGACATGCTCCCCTTGATTTTTACTGTCCTTTTAAATTCAAATACTTTGAAGAATGCATGAATATAAAATGTTTTCTCTTGTATTTGGTAGCCAATTACGTATTCTGAATATTTTTACTCAAATCGACCTCTATTGGTTTAAAAAACACTTTCTCAAGTCCCGAATAATTTTGATACCAACCTGCTCTTGCACTCTTATGCAAGGTTCCCAAACTGTAAGGTATATATTTTCCCGCAAGTAAAATCATAAATTTCTATACAACATCAAGATGCTGTCGTAGGGGGCTCATACAATTTCGCTATTGATGTGAGCCACGCTGCAAAATTTCTAATCAGCATTAATAAATGAACAGATACGATTCTTTGTGAATGAACATTTTATGGTTTTAAAAATGCTCATACTTAAAAATTTGTAAACCGAAAGATGCTCTTTATTTAAATATAAATTTGAAGAAGACCTGCTTTGCTACCATCTCCTCAAGGGGAATAATATTTTTGTGCATGTTTTCGCTAGGAATATATAAGAATTTGTAAGAATATAAAAATAAATGGAAGATTGTCGTAGTACTTCAATAGTATTTGTTACAGAGTTCCGTTTTTTTCAGTAGTAGGAAAGAAGCTCGTTCAAAAACCGGCTACACGATATATAATATTACAATGCTACTTAAGTAACCTTTTCGAGTGGAAAACACATTTGAGCATTTCGGTCAACGGTCCAGTGGGTGAAAAAAATTAACAAGTCTCTTCTTTTTTTCCAAAATCTTTACCTTTTAAAAAAAATTATACTATCTGCGATCGTTTATCTCATTCAGATGCGAAGAAGAGGAAGAAAGAGATTGAGCTCATGCAATTGGAACAGGCACTGGGGAGGATAGAAACAGGGGCGGGTGAGGAGGTAGGCGAGGTCAACCCAAACCGATATGAGCGCCTGCCGCCACCAACTCCACAGCACCGAGTCATCACTGTGCGTCAGAAGGGACGAACCAATTTCGCCAATAAAAACTGCGAATACTACAGACAGGTAATGGAGAACTTTTCTAAACGTCGGAAACGAAAGCGCGAGCAGAGACGGGAGACGCTGATTGGACTGGCTAATCTCTATTCCAGCCTCAGCGAGGAGATGTGCAGTGTGGTGAGTGAGAATCCTACGCCCAACTACGCTCTGGCTTCCCTGCGACAACACCAACAGGATCCCCGCTATCGGTCCAGCAGCGCCGCTGTGGCGGACAGGTCAATCCTGCAGGCTACTCCGATTGGTCGCCTACCTCGAGCCAGATCGGAGCAGGCGGTAGTGGAGGAGGCGGCGGCGGCGTCCTCCAAAATGCTCTCCCAGGCGGAGATTGAAGACTACTTTGTCCTGCTGCAGGGTCAGAGACCAAACGTCCCGCTGGCTAACACGGACCCACGGAGTCTGATCTGTTCCCGCCAGTCAAGTTGCAGCCAACTACTTGGCGTCAATCTGCAGAACATGGATCGAGTTTCATCTCTGCCCCCATCTTCACCACCGCAGCCACCCATAAACTCCGCCGTAATGAAGGCCGGTGACGGAGAGAACGCCGGGGTTGATGGCGTCGCTGAGGGAACTTTTCAATGCCCTCCTGGGATGGAGAATTTGTGGAAGGCCTTGTCTGATGATTTGGCACATGCCCAGGCTTGTCTCGTATGTGCTTTGCTGGTGAGTTGGGTGCAGCAAAGGTGAAAAGTTTTGCACATACGCTATCGCTTGAAAGCAAGGCTAGCGGACTAGGGGAGCATAAGTAGTAGCTTAAAATGAGTCTTTATGCAGCTAGAAAGCGATATGGCGGGTGGATGTATCCGACCCTAGTACCACACTCAGCTCTCCCCAAATGCTCTTAGATGGACGCTCTTTCAAACGAAATAAAGCTGGGCATCGTTGATGATTTCAATCAACCAATCCCTGGTCGCAAACTCCTGCCTACTCGATAGTCTTTCAATGATCACTTATTGTGTTGATGCTGAACTTCAATGAAACTTTCCCTTTCCCGGTGGGAGTACAGGACTGCAATCCTTCAACCCTAAACCGAAATTTACATAGCTGTTAGTACTCTTTTTGGCCTAACATATGAATGGTTAGATTTTTATATGTCTTACAGAGGGCAAATCTACCCGTCTTCGGTATTTAGTGTCCTTAGAAATTGCGGCTCACGGATGTAAGCTTCCGTTGTACTCGCGGAACTTATTACTTCTTAATTCTTCAACCCTAAGAGTTTTGAGAAACTGTGCCGACTACTTATCAGGAGTAATTAAATGAATTGACATCAGCACTTGCCTAGCTCATTCTTAACTTTCTGACGCAGCCCACAAAAGTGAACTCTGACAATACAAAAAATTCAGGAGTTTTGTGTACCCATCCTCAACATACACGTTCTCCTCAACTCAGAAATCCGCATTCGGAAAGGTAAACCTTTAGGCAGTATTGCAGTACAGACAAATGCAAGGGAGACGTGAATGGACATTTCTGGCTTACTAGCCGTCATCAACAGCCATGCCAAACCTCAGGCGACCTCGGGGGTTGCGAAACCTGGGATCGCGTACGGATGGCTGGTGAAGACCAAGAAGCCAGAATACCCATTCTAGTCTCCCTTGTTTTTGTCAGTAATGCTTTTGTGTTTATAATAATAGCCGGTGTGTGGCTGCTGTCGGTGCTCAGGAGTGAGCTCCAAGGCCGACTGTGTCCCGTGGCGCGATCGGTGGGCCCCGATCGGGCGTACTGAAGATGACATTTCACTCTTACCTTGGTTCTTCTTCGCCTACTCGCAGATATTTGCTTACTGAAACTGCAGGCGACTTCTGAGAAACTATACATAGCATCAAGCAAGGTTCTAACCACAGCAGTAAAGGTGACGCGCCTACTTCATACGTTTAAATACCCCATTTTATAAGGTATATGGGAGGGCTATGGCGTACGGGCGATCGGTAATGACCGGGAAATAGCTGCCTGCGCCTCCCGTGTTACTATCTTTATAAACTGCCTATGTATTTGGCCCGAAACTATTTGAGACAGTGCTTGGGTAGAGAGACCACTCACAAACTGTAAAATTTTGGTAACATCCTTAGTTGTCAATTTTTATGGCTGGTGATTTAAACTTAAACCGCCATCTGAGCATTTTTGGACTGGTAACAGAATACTGTCACAGGTGTAACAGACAAGGGCTGTTTGGCCAGTTCCTCTCGTTGTTGAACGGACTTGTGGCGTTTTAATAGAGGGTCAGTTTTATGTCTAGTCATACCTGACAGTATGAGTACTGCGAGCTTGGAAACTGGTCAATCGATAGATACGATGGTCCCACTATCTCGCAGTTGGCCTTCGTAAAAGGCTATACTAGTAACCGCCATCCATGAACGCATTCATGTAATCCGTAGTTACGTTGGCAGACAGAATTCGGCTTCCTGGGATTCTATCATCCTGGTGTGAACCTTTATTAACCTATCAATTTTGTTTCATTTATGAGGTGGGTGTACGTTTCGGGTTGACGGTTGCAAGAGCATGCAAAACTTACCAAGATTTTTGGGGCGTTTTTAAAAAAAGTAATTTAGAAGCCATGGTGATCCCCGAATAGCAGAGAGGACGATCAAAAGTTACTTTCCACGCGATCTATTTGTGACTCCTTGATGAATGATGGAGAGTTGCTAAAGCGATGGGTATTTTCCGTTAGATGTATATTAATATATATGTTTATTTATTAATGTAATGTATATTAATTCATCTATTACACAGCCGAGTGCAGACCAGGTTTTTCGAAGTTTTAAGACGCCAGATGCCTTTTAAAAGGCCAATACACAATTTTTCCAAGTATACAACTTTAAAAAAATAATCCCTTTAGCATGAGCATAAGAAGTAAATTTTGTCCGCTTATGTTTTATAAAAGAGGCAAAATATATCCAGATCTTAAAAATCTTTGGAAAAACTAACATCACATATTTAATCATTTTTTTCTTCTCATGACGCGTGTAGATAGGTTAAAACTAACAAACCACTTTTTAAAAAAATTAATTTTGATAATGTTGCATGCGGAGCATTTTGGACTCACATGAAGGAACATGGAAGGGTTCAATCAATTTTTCAAAAATTTTGGCGGCGCATACTGCATTTATGATCCTCAAGAGTTCACAAGATCGCGTATTTGTTTTGCGAGCAAGTTCAGGCTTATGAAACCGGCCTGGCACACAGAAAGAACACGAACCGTATGTAGCGCAAAAAAACTGTCTTTATTTACAGCATTCCTTTCAGGTTGGCTAATATTCTGTCCAATCCGATTCAAGAAAAACGTAGAAGAACTGAGCAACTTCTTCCAAAATAAACCAATCAGACCCTAAGGGAGCTCTGTGGGTGCAGCCAACGCAGACTGCTCTCGACCGCGCGTTCTGGACCAGCATGGGGGCACATGTTTTTCTGAAACTGACTCGCCTAGGGGAACGTGGACATTTCCAACGCTATGCATGGATCCAATGCTTATTCCAGAAACAGTCATTCCCAACAGGGTCCTAAACTATGTACTCTTATAGGCGAACACTAATGAAGGTAAAAAGTGGTAGATGAAGACTAAGACTTGTGTACTACTGCAAGGTGAATAATAAACCGATCAAACTTTTAAAATTATTGCTTTTATAAAATTAGACAGTATGTGTGTTTGCCTGAAAAAAATCATCATCAACTTCCATAACAATTAGTTATGGGGCTGAATACTTAGTCTGAATGAATTTTATGCTAGGGATTTCCAACTTTGTTCTCGCCTCCCAGCTCACAAATCCTACTGCTTCGGCCAAATTTATAGCCGGACTTGGTTGAAGCCAACCGACTCGGCTACCTAATGCCGGCCAATCCTTTCGCACCGGTTCAACGCCTGCGATCCATTCAGGCTGTGGCGCTGAACCAGGACTTTGTGAAACACTTTCAGCGACCCAACTCCAGAAGGGATCGATATTCGTCTCCGATTGGTGCGCCGTTATCATTCTTCATTCTGCCTCACTGGGAGCAGAGGTACCTGGGTCTGCGACCGGATAGGGACCGCAGCAAGCTGGTCATTGCTTGTAGACGGCCGCCGGAGGATGTCCGCCTATGGTTGCCCAATGGGACGTTTGATGGTCACTGTTACCTTCCAAATAGCGTCGAGGGAAACTCTTAAAAGGTGAAACAAGGCTCTTGCTCACAATCAAATTATTATTCTATTGGCAATCGCATCTACAGTAGGTAAACAAACTCATGACCTGCTAAGCGACATTCTAAAAAGAATCTTTGATTAGGAAGAATTACTCAGGTGCGATTATAGTTCTGCTCATAATGCAGCATACTCACAAGATATTGCGCCTCTTTTCGGTTTCTAAAAAAACAAACTTGGCACAAAATGACTGCTTAAGCGCTGGACATCCTTTAGATAAATATATAAAACAAAATTCCCACTAACTAGACAGTTTCATTGAGTGCGGTTTTTGTAGTTTTTAGTTAAAGGCAAGTTTTAAAACCGACCTCGTGGGGTAGTTGTAATATCTTTTGGATCATGCTGCAAGATAATCAATATTATAGTCCCGCTTAATAAACTCTTGTTAATCTAAAACGCATTTCAGAATTTCCATTAAAATATTTTACCAAAATTGGTCACTGATTATACTATTATCTTACTATATGTCTGGTTTCACTGTTACGACGTTGACTTAATTGAGTAGACTTAAACCTCCAGGCTGTCTGTGATCGGACGATTTTTTTAGCAAGAAAACCGGAAGGTTGAATGCAAACATGAAGCAGGTTGACATAAGCTTGTGTTTCACATTGGGACGTTGAAATGGCTATTACTAATCCGTTAGAAGTGCATAGGACTTAAGTATTACATCTAAGTCATGATCGCATATACGGAGCGCAATTTATAGACGCATTGCTAGTGACTAGCTTATGCAGTCTACTGCTTGCTATCTACAAGCCTTTAGGCGATTGAGTAATCAATTGAAAATCGCCCTCCTTGTCATTTCCATATTACTTCATTGTCTTTACCAGTCACGAGGAGACTGTCCTGGAAAGAGGGCTCTGGACTGATATCCAAGGCGTAGCAGCGTGGTTATGTTCCGTAACCTTCCTATGCCACCATATGGCTCTAACATTCCACTTCATAACCGATAACATTGAGTATGTGATTCCTGTGAGAGGACCTGGGACGGAAATGTTCGCAGAGCAACTAATTCTGATTCAACTCTCAGGGTTTTCGGTCAGGACTTGGGGTTTGGTTGGCGGATGACAGTAAAAATGCTGGAAATTAGCCTACCCCTTTTCCCTGTCTTTTATGGTGTTAGTTTCCGTAAAGGGTTCTTCCGGAGGAGTAGACACAGTGACAGTAGGCGTCAGAGCGATAATGCTCGCGAGCCTGGCTTGAGACCGCAAAAACCTGCGAACACATGGGTTGCATTCAGCTAGTACCTGTGTTGCCTGAATGGTAACTAATTGCTTAAACTATACTACTGACTACCTGTTGGTAGCTTGTGAATATTACACGATTATCCCGCAGTGGCTGATGGACTTTGGCTCGAATATTCATATCAAATGTCGGTCCCCGCCTATAGACACTCGAATATGCTGATATAATCTAGGTTAGAGATCAATTTCTGAGGAAATTTAAAAGATACAATTCCGAAACTGGAGTATCTGTCAGAAAGCACTCAAATAACGCTAGGGGACCCATTGATGAGCCAATCCCATCGCAGTTGTGCCATGCAGAGGTAGAATAGAGGTGAAACACATGTCTGGGTTTTTACCTAATACCTGTGCTGTCAGTAGGATAAATAATTACGTTAGTTTTACTGCTGACTGCCTATTGGCAGTTTACTGAATATTACGCAGTTATCCCGCAGTTGCTGATGAACTTCGGCTCAAATGTTATATCAAATTTCGGTCTACGCCAATAGACCCCCGAAAGTCAAGGATTAATTTCTGAGGAAATTAAAAAGCTACAAAAAACCTGCTACCCAATTCCTTTAGTCGGATTTTTGGTGTCTGACTGAGCGTTATGGTGGGTATCGAAACTTTTCTGCCTTGTCAGCACATTAACTATTTCCTCTGCGGACTGCTTCCCGATCTGTCCTTGCAATTCTGTCAGCTTGGGTATAAAACTGCAGTCACACAGCTTTTAGTCGATTTAGTTTACTTAAAAACGCCTTTTTCAGTTACAACTGTCTTCTGTGTCCATGCACACGGACGGAAACTATTTTTATGGTGGAACGTACCTTCGTGCGCTTCGTTGAGGCGGTACTAACAAAAACAGCAACTCGAATCAGATTTCAGAGGGTCACCTATCAAGGAAATATGGTCAACTGATAAAGGCAGAAGAGAGTCTGCTGGGTAATGTTTTACTGGGGTGACGTAGAAATCACGTGACTCGGCGACCAATCAATATCGATCGGCGTGGCGGCGTCGGAGGTCGAGTTACGCGCCTCGGCGGAGTTTGTCATACGCGATTGCGCAAGGCTTGACAGGCGAAGGCAACCCAAGAGAGCTGCAGCGCTGACGGCCGTGAAGTCGGGCCATTACAAATCTGCCCCCTCACTCCACACTTACCAAGAGATCTAAAATTCGTCATGGGCAAGAAGGTCGTCTCCAGGGTAAAGGCAATTAGCTCCGCGTTTAGTCAGTGATTTATCTCCTATACGAAGTCAACTCTCATTGCGGTTCACAGTCGAGTTTCACGCATTTACCGACATATGCAGACATTAAATAAGTTTAAAAAATGTAAAAGAGAGGTGCGTGAGTCAACTATGGTCACAGCTTTGCATCTTACCTACGGTTAAAATTTTATGGTACGGCATGAGTATAGAAAATTCACCCACGCACACCCAAACCTAAACCTTGACCCTAACTCCAACCATAACCTGGTAGGGATGCCTTGTATGGTCTCCTAAACAGGACACGAGAATAGGAACCGCTCATAATACGTGTGGCTTTGCGCCCAATTCCAGGGAGCTTAGGGTTACGATTAAGGTGAGTGCAAGGGCTCAGTTTAGGGTTAGATTTAAGATTAGGGTTAAGGTAAGAGTTCGGGTAAGGGTCAGTCGTATGGTAAGGATTAAGGTTTGGGTTCGTGTCAACTGTAGAGTTTAAGGTTATGGATGGGTAGGGTTAAGATTAAGGCTAATGCTCTGTTTTATTTTAGGGTTAAGACGCGGGAGTATTTATCCGTCCTGGCATTTATCACAAGGCCACTTATTTTAAGTGGGCAGGGCGGTTCAGATTCGCGTGCCCTGTTTAGGCAGCCACATACGGCATCCTTAACCATAACCTCAACTCTGACTCCAACTCCTACATCAACCATAATCGTGACCATCTGCATTATGGGGTTGCTATTCCTGTACTCTACAAACCTTATTTGCACACTACTTTAAGTAAACTTGGTTTAGTAATGTTCTAGTACCCTACTAGCCGGAAGAGATTATTTTAATCGTGGCTGCTAAGTGTAGAAAGGATCAATTGGTGGTCAAGGCTATTCATTATCACCTCCCAATAACTACGTTCGATCTATCCTAACCGAAATGATTAACTTTTTTCAAAAAGAACACACCAATACAGTGATGAGACAAGGCACGAGAAGATGAACCTTCCTACACCGGGGCCTTGCGCTAAGTTCCAGGCAGATTAGGATTTGTGTTGAAATTTGGGTGATAGTTAAGATTTGGGTTTGGATTGCGGTTAAGTTTGTGACTTGGCTAATATTAAACCGCCCTAGGATTTTGCAGGGGGCCACCTGCGTTACTGTGGGGAGGGCAGGATTCCAAGTCTTACCGGCGAGGGAACTGAACATGAATCAGATTGAATTCAGAGGAGCTGACAACGAGAACTTTGGAGATATGGAGAATCGGACTATCAATGCTTAAAAAGGAAAAGTTATAATTGTACGTTTTTCAGGCATGTGCACCCCAAGTCAGGTGCTTAGAAAAATTCTTTATAGTAAAACTGTTCTCCTAACCTACATTCACCTTTCTTTTGCAGAGCATTGCAAGTTTTCCAGGACTCAAAAGCGGCCTTACACAGCCCATTAAAATGAGATAAGCCAACGAATTTGCTTTGTACCTTGCTTTCGTCATGTTTTGTGCCGAAGGACATGCATCATCAACCGCAAATTCTGTTTGCATTGATATTTTACGTTATTGGGTTACTGGTATCACCTTATCAACCGCATCGACTCTCCGATTCCCTTCTGTTTTGATCTCTTCTGGGGTGCATGTTTTGCTCCCCTAGAGCCGTCTATCCCCAGTGAAGTTTATAATTACCATGAATATAACAGATTCATTCTTTTGTGCAAAACTTGACTTGTTTATTTTATAACATGGAGGTGGTTCGTACGTACAGTTGCCCTGTTTAATGTGTCGGTGCGAAGTTAAGCTTTCACCCCATGAGAGATTATTCGGAATAAAATAAGCCTGATAAGCTAAATGTTAGCACGTAGCCACATACATAGGTATAGTGTTTACCTTCAGTCTTCATCCTGAGCATATTAAAGGACGGAAAGTCAGACAAAAATGGCCCCTGTTGAAGGTGGTATTTAAGGCCTTTTCACCCGGACGGGATCCAAGCCACCCTGGCACACATAGTCGGTGCCAGGTCACAGTTGGCACTCATAGACAGGCTGTCTAGCATTTTCCACCACTGGGCCTGCACCCACCTTTCATCGTCTTGGCACTGTCTTGCAACCGGATCAAGGTGATTGAGTGAGTAGAGAGTGCGTTAGATGCTCTGAAAGTCTACCTCATTGTAAACTAACTCGCGTGCACGTCATCGGTGCTGTGACCACTCCGAGGGGTACGCGCAGTGGACCTGGTCGTCTGCGAGGATTGAACTAGCAAACTGAATTTCTAAGGAAGGGTAGTCCTTTAATGCTGCTAAGCGATGGCTGAACGCCTCGTTGCAGGAGATTGTCACTTGGCCCTGACCACGTCTGGCTCTTATCCGTGGCTCCAAGCGGATGTACTCGGAGCATGGGCCAAGCTGCGATAATAGCCTCGATTTTCATGCAGAGTTTGGTGCGATTTATGCAGTGTTGATCCGCCCTGCGGATTTGAGTGACTGACGTGGTTCGGAGAGCAGACGGCAAAAAATCCTTGCTGTGGAGCGCGTAGGCGGGAACTCTTTGCTGGCATGCATTGATTACCCTCGCCAACCGATCACTAGCGGAACCCCATCGTCACGTTCTGTCTTTGTGTTCACTCTCAAGCCCCGCCAGCAGCTACACAGTGGCTAGTATCGTAGGTAGACGAACTTTGCTGACAAAGACGAGGCTGAAGCGGCCATTTCTGGCTCATTAGCCCTCATCAGCCAGTCATACTCAACCGCAGGTGGTGCTGCACCCCCCGAGGCTAGAACCCGCGTCCTGTTGTTCAGAAATCCAATACTCTAAAGCTAATCCTTTCCGAAATTAAACGCAAGGTCACTTATACTATATGCCCTGCTTGGAGGGTAAGATCGATTGTAGCAAAAGGCAGGTAATATAGTGGTAAAAAAAGAGTACATCTCTTACTGCCTCCGGTGAACATCAGATATTCTAAAATATATTAATAGTATGCATATTGTGAAAGCAGTAACTGTCCACATGAAGCTAGCAGCCTGCGGAAGTAGCCACCTCAGCATCTGTAGAGCACCCTCTTAGATTTGTTTGCTATCTTTTGCTGAGACTGAAAGACCTGATTGTTAAACTGACGTCCTAATGCTAATTGAACTTGACGTCCGTGAGAGCCTGGAGCCAGAGCTCCAAAGCAAAGCGGAATGCCAATATCCAGCTCTCGATTAAGACCAGTTTTTTGAACACAAATCTCAACGCTGAAGTTAGCTTAATGCAATACATGGGAGCACCATTGTCCCGGAAGGTGCAGGATTGAAGTACGTGCAAGTTTGATGAAAAAAAAACATATATTTTAAATGTATTTACTTTCCGCCCTCCCGCTCTTCCTACCTCCACTACGCTTCACTGAAAAGCTAAATTCTGGCCGATTAGCGGTGGTCGGGAGCCCAACCACTGATTAAACTTACAGCCTGCATGCTGGTCCCCCTGTAGATCTGAAAGAGGCTTCTAGAAGGAGTCTAGGACTACCCCTTGATGAGAACTACCCTAAAAATGCCACAGTGATAGGACAGTTCGTCCGGCATAAGTGACAACTTCCACTAAGTAGTCCACGGAGTGGCCGTTGCATAAATTTCTGTATAGTTATACAAACTTGCAAATCATCTATCACACTCTAACCCTCCTCACCCACCTTGCTACGCTAACAAGTCAATTTAAAGGCAGTCGGAGTTTGCGCGGCAACTGCGGCTGACAAATTTAAACGGTTCATCCACGCTATGCACGCACGACTACTCCCGCACTGACAAGGAGCTATTGTAGCCTAGCTCTCAATTCTTCAGTCCCTCCAAAATAATCCCATGAGGACCAGTCTATCCGGTAGGTTGAACCGTAATCTCCATCACCCTTGTCACTGAGTTCGACGGAGATGGCTAACCTCAGCTCTCTCAGTCCTGCCACAGATGAGAACAATCGCGAAGACCCTTTGACCATCACCCTCGCCAATACCATCGCTAAGACCAGTCATTTGAACTTGATCTCAATCTATCCTCGTTGTCATTGCACAGCCACCTCACACATCGGCCTGATCGGTCACTTGCGGATCCATTGCACAGAGACTGGCAAACCAGTGCCTGGAATACCAACATATAGCAGACACCGCCGCCGCATTGCCCTCGTACATTCAATCATCGCATGGGTCTCTCTGGCCACATGCGCACCCACGACAGCAGACTCCACCGCGATGCCGACACACATAACACGTCTTGCAAATCCATTATTACTCCCATCCCCATCCCTCACATCAGCGCGACCATCAATAGCAACAGCATCATCCCCGCCGACTCAGCAACCCCCAACCTATATTGTCCTCATTGTCATTGCACATGCATATCCTGCATCGGCCTGGTCCGTAACTTGCGAATCCATCTCACAGAGACTGGCGAACCAGTGCCAGGCGTACCAACATACACCCGCCGCACCCGAATCAACTGTCCGTAATACACACGCACATTCACACCCCGCATGGTCTATTAGGTCGCATGTGTCTTCATGAAAACTTGTGGAATAACCCCACCGGCTTAGGAACGGACTGCCACAGTACACTCCGGCTAGACCGAAGGTGGCATGTAACGACACTGAAGGCATGGTTCATGTCTAAAAAGCATGAGTAACCAAACAGTCAGGAAAATTTACATTACGACCACTGCGGGTGGTATATACAGGGGGCAGACGGGAATAGTGACTGTGGCTTGCAGCCTGAGGGCTAGAGGTTGATGAGGAGGCAGTTGCAGATGGTGGATGCAGACTTAGAGGAAGAGGAAGTATGCGGTAAAGAGGGATAGAGGGTGGGTGAAGAGGGTAGGGGACCACAGGGCTTGTCCGGGACAGCACCTTTGAGATTGTCCACTCTCACGAGGTCTGCGTTGGATGCGGAAGGTCTTCGTCCCTCGAGGGATAACCTGGAATTTGCCGTTGTAGGGAGGTTCCAATCGTCGGTGTACTTGATCCCACCGGAGATAGACGTGAGAGCAGGTCTGTCTCAATATAAGACTCGCAGACTGATGGCCTGGGCGGAAACCAAGGGAGTCTATATGAATTCAGTATATCAGTATCAGTATATTTGAGGGAGATGTAGGTGAGTCACCTTTGAATTCCTATTTGGACATGCGAGTTGTGGTATCAAAAAAAAAGTATCTCGATATGTTGGCGAGGCCAACATAGTGGAACATAGTTGAAAAATAGCCGACAGTGAAAAAAACTCCCGGTGATATTTAGGAGAAAAAAACTGTCGCCCTTGGGGGGGGTCCAACGGGGGCATTTCGGAGGTCACATGAATCAGCCAGATTCTCCCTTGCTGATTGCAGAGTCCGTTGAGGGATTTCAAAGGTGGAAATATATGTCCAGATCATCCTCGGTCCATTGCGGTTCGAACCAAGGGAGAACGTTCATACACCTCATGGACGACGGTCGCCAGGTCCAGCTGATGCGAACACTCATGGTTTCACCATGGTGTGCAAATAAGTTAAGCAGCGAAGACTTCGAGAACCCCCAGCATGGGAATAATGGGAGAATGCAAGCCCTCGAACGAAAATAACAAACATAAAGAAATGTTACTCAAATATAGCTAGTAGTATCATAAATGCCTTATTTCTGACGTCACACTTGCAGCTTTCAGTTAGTGTTGTAGCTCGCACCATTATATCGATCTAACTTTCGCTTAAAAACCTCCAAGGAGGCGGTGCAGGAGGTTGGTCGGATCCTCAACTAAATCACAGGGACTTGGCGAGATCATCTCACCAGAAAGTCGGACATTAGCGCCGAACACGAGTTCAGCGGTGGAGCAATCAAGGTCCGACTTGAGAGCGGAGCGGATGCCCAACAGGACCAGGGGGAGATGGTCCATCCAGTTCTCTGGATCGTTAGTGGCGCGTAGGGAAGCCGTCAGCTGGCGGTGGAGCCGCTCGTCCATCTCGCTAGAAGCCGCGTGATAGGCTGTTGCGCGAATGTGAGTACAGCCTTAGAAGGAGAGGCGAGACTGCAAAAGGTTAGATTCGAACTGGGCATGGCGATCAGTCGGGATAGTGGAGGAAGCACCAAATATAGCAACCCAACGACTGAGTAAGGCTTTGATCACTGTTGAGGAAGCTACATCAGGCAAAGGAATGGCTTTCGGCCACCGAGTGAAACGATTCCCATAGGTGAGGAGATAGGAACAGCTGTTGGACTGAGGCAGAGCATACAATGTCGAGGTGAACGTAACTGAATCTTGCACCAGGGCCCGGGAAAGTGCTGATGGGGGCCTTGTTGTGCCGCTGGGCTTTGCTCAGTTGACAGCCGATAAAAGCCTAGGTCCAAGCTTTCAAGCCCTTGTGCATCCCAGGCCAGGTGAATCGGTCGGAGAGCCGTTTGTCGGTAGCTCGACACCCAGAGTGAGATAGGTTGTGCAGGGAGTATAAAACTTTGCGGCGAAATGATGGTGGCACAAAGGGGTGATGGGATGGAGTGGAGATGTCGCAAAAAAATTGTGCCCTTGCCAGTAGTCGGTGGTAGCTCCCGGAGTTAGAGACTGGAAACATCCTCGTCACAGGACGAACCAACACGGCATTGTTCAGCGGCTATCTCAGTGAGGTCGATCCCAGGAGAAAGCTGAAGGTGAGCGATGGAGGGCCTGGACAGAGCGTCAACCACGTCATTGCGTGCCCCGTCGATGTGGCGGGTATCCGAGGTTGACTGCTAGATAGAGCCCAGCTGGCGAAGCTCCCGGGGTTAAAGTTGATTGGACTTGGACTTGAGGGCGACGGTAAGGGGCACATGATCCGTGAAAACTGTGAAATCCCTGCCCTCAAGGTAGTGCCGGAAGTGTTTCCTGGCGAGGTAGACAGTAAGCAGCTCACGTCAAAACATGCTGTAGTGCAATTCAGCATGTGTTAACTTTCGGGAGAAGAACGCTAAGGGTTGGGTTTGACCTGCAAGGTGCTGCTGAAAAAATGCACCAATCAGAACGTTGAAGGCATCAACCATGAGAGAGGTGGGAACATCGGGTGTAGAATGCGTCAGGAGAGTGGCAACGATCAGAGCAGCCTTTGCCTTCTCAAAGGCAACGAGGCGTCTGCCGTGAGCTCGAGCGAACGTTTAGAACCAAAGAGGAGATTCGTGAGCGGCAGAATGGTGTCGACACAGTTAGGGAGGAACCGGTGGAACACGAAGGTTTCCCAAATCAGAAGTCAGGGAAGATGGAGTAGGTAGGACAAGCTTTTACTGAGGTAAAGATCTTCCAGCGGGCTCTGCAAGCAGTTGCCGCTAGCTGCCTCCTCAGGTCAGTGGTTGTTGTCTCCGTTGTTGAGACAACTTGACCCCAGGGCATCATTTGTCGCCTGCAGCACGTTGATTGATTTCGGGCACTCTCGAGGCTGGTGCCAAGTCTCGGGTAGTCCCAACAGGAGCGCAGGACGGACGGTGCGAGTCAGTGTGTGCGCCGACCATCAAGTGAGCTGACTGCCTCGACCAATAGCAGCTAACTAGTCGGTGCACGTGGGAACGGACGGCCATATATGTTCTCCACAGCGTCCTTTCCTTTTTGAGATTCCTTTTTATTTCCGATATTACCCACTCGGGTCAGGAGACGCACGATCTCCTTTTAAGTGGACAGCATCTCTCTACCAATTTCTGAATCAATTTCTTAAAGAAGAATCAGGCAGAGTGTGGGTCAGGTTCGTGTGCAGATCTCCAGTCTATCTCATTCTATAATTCTCTCATTTTTTGTATGATCCCCTTTCCATAAATTTCTCTTCCTATCTGCTTAAAGTTCGGGTACAGAAAATGACTGTTCTCCCAAGCAAGACCGCAATGATCACTTCGTCCGAGGGTCGTGTGGGAACATAATCCAAGGATTCAATTGTCATCTCTATTAAGGATGAGATCCAAACAACTTGACTGCCGCCCATTTCGGAGCCGCGTGTCCATTTTGATGTGTTGGGTAATGAACTTGTCAATTACCAACTGAAGTAATTTCTATTTAAATAAATGTTTGCGATCGCGAGCAATACATCGATTCCCAATCGATGTCTGTATAGTTAAAATATCCAAGTATTAATACGAGTTTTCTACGGCAGATTTGCTTGACCTCCGTGATGAGTGCTTCGTCTGTGTCCGTCCGCTGTCCTGGGGATCGATATATCATGCCAATATGGAGGTCCGGTTGGGTAAGGACTTTCAATTTACAACTCAGCATTTCCCAAAACGTATTCCTATTTGGTGAGTGCCCATCCGGGATTTAGCCAATGCCATCTCGTAGAAACATTGCGATTTCCCACCCCTACGTCCGTTTCGGTCCACGCGGATAAGCTGAAATCCGTCCAGCCTGACTTCTGCACCTGCCATTTGCTCATTTAACCAGATTTCTGTTAGAGCTATGAAGTCGAGTTGTAAATGGTCCATGGCCCGTTTGATTTCACCTATTTTATTGCATAGACTCTGCACATTTGTGTGCATCATTGTCATCTTGTTTTATTCTCTCGATCGCTGGAGATTTTTTGTCGCAAAATATATCCACTCCCCTGTTTGGCAGTTGGTAGGGCTGTTGACCGATGTGGTTGCCGTCAATTTCACGGGATAATCCCATACAAACGAGCGCACCGTTTTTATGATTTTGTTGTCTACGATTCTCAGGTTCGTTTTCCCTCACATTGGTGTCTTTCCAATTCTGTTACCTGTGTCCTACGATTCATCCAATTGATGGGAGAGTTGGGTGGCTGAAAAAAAGCCCTCCACGATGCTTGTTTCGGAGCCTGGAATTTCGAGACAGCAGTAGATCTACCTGCTGTTAGCTTCCCAAGACGGATTTCAACGGTCTTGATTGCCCCTCTTGCGTTCATTTCTAACGAGAGGCCCTACTCGAAAGATCTTTTAGATGTTGACTACCACACCGGGTTCTTGAGTCTCATTCAATAAACTTTGGAATGTCAACAGATCCTGTTTTACCCTCTATTTTTGGGTCTCGCCAGTAGTCTCTGGGACACCCTGAACTACAAGACAGAATGATCTGTCAGGGAAAGAACCTGTGTCTGCATCCTGCTTTCTGTTAGTGATGGAGGGTTGAATCATACACTGTGTTACTGCCTTTATTACTGTATTCAAAGTGGTCTTCATCAGTGAGCCTGTTGGTTGATTTTCAGACATCGCTTTGGATCTTTCAAACAGCGCAAGTTCTTTAATACTGCGTTCGCTCAAATAGCTCCCGGGTAGCCTAAATTTGGGTGTGTGGCATCCAGGTCAGTCGGTAAGTCGCAGGTATCGGTGGAGAACACTGTTATGTGATTACTTTGCTGGTTACCATGACCTGCTCCCTTGTAGCCCGGGAGGCATGTATAGGACTTGATGTTGGCGCTCTTTCGTGGTGTTGGAGATACCTTACGATTATTGTTTGTCAATTTTTTAGGGGCCATCGATCGCTGATTTACTTTTTTACAGACGGAGTCTGTGAGCTCCAGATTTTCCAAGCATGGAGAAATGCATATTCGCCTATTTTCTTTTTGTTCACCTATACTCCAACTGACTCAGAGGTTTTTTCTAATGACTTCGTTCTTTTTATCCTTTTTTCGCTTAATATTGTGTCCATTGACCTTTACAGTTTCCTTTCGATGTTAATAGTCCAGCTTGTTGATGTTTTTCAGCTCTTTTGCATCGTGTTCTAGCGATGTAATGTTGTTTCCGAGAGGAGGTCGAGGTCTCCTTTTAATCTCAAGACTCTGGTAGTGAGTTCACAGCATCCATTACAGTGCGCCAGTGCTTCATTATTTATCTTACTATTGGTCAATTTCAGTAGCATACTGCTTTTTTCAATATTGCTACTTGGTGGTTCTTCTAAACCAGAGGAGAGTGCCTTGCGTATTTCCTGTGAGTTTTGTCACATGAAATTGACAAAGGTTTACAAAGGTGGGACAGATCATTATTTATTGAGTATGTATTCCCAATACCAGCCAGATCTCTATGAGAATTTATTAATTTTTAACGGGCAGATTAAATTATCAACTGACTAGTTTACTAAGCGCAATAGGAAGCGAGTTTGTCAGTAGTTCTCCTTTCCTTGCTGATATCCGACCACTTCGCTGGCGGAAGACTTTTTTCTCAAGCTCGTAGGGGTCGGTTTTTGCAGGGATCCGAATGAAGATGAGTTGCCTACTTTGTTAAGATTCCGATAGTGCTTGTCTGGGAGTCGTAGTGGAGGACGAATTTATAACTTATTGTGTGCCTGACGATCACAATATCTCTCAGTACTTTTAGGTTGATCCTTGTAAAATGCGGGCAATATGCGATCCAATCTCAACTTATTTCGTCGAGGCGTGGTTTCGGGCACAGACAATTGACCAAAATATAAAAACGCTCGGAGACGAGCAAATTTCAAACTGAATTTAAATTATGCAGTTAATGACGGTTGATATTAGTATTTATTGCTGAAAGTATTTTTAGTATCAGAATGTCAGTTTATGGCTATGATAGGGAAAGAAACACGGGAACTTATGATTATGGGAAGCTTATGCAATAATGTAAATATTTGTTACTAAAATTATTGCTAGTGACTGATAGGTCGACGGATGGCTATGGCAAGAAAGTAACAGATTAAATATTTATTATTATGGTACATTTATGCAACTATCGTGTTTATACAACATTGGAAAAATGCTGTTTGTTTCTAACCTGATTTTGAACCTGTAATTGGTGTAATCATATCTCCATATATTTACTGAAGGTATGTGAATACTTATTGCTGAAATTATTTTTAGTATCAGGTCAACTCGTGGATATGATAGGGAAAGAAAAGCGGAATTTATTATTGTGGGAATTTTATGCAATTGTGTCAATATTTACTGTTTAAATTATTTCTATTTTCTGATAGGTCAACTGATGGCTGTGATAAGAAAGGAAAAGACTAAATATTTATGATTATGATACGTTTATACAATTATTGCGTTTTAAGATATGCATTTTTTTCTAACCTGATGGTAAATCGCGTATTGGTGTCGTCAGATCTCTATAGGTTTTTGAGGGTATGCTAATATTTGTTGCCGAAATTATTTTTGGTGTCATGTGGATCAATTCATGGCTATAGACATATAATAATAGCTTTATTGATATAGCAGCTCTTGGCGCTGTCAATATACTCAGAACACAGAAAAAACCTAAAACAAACTCTTTCTTTCTGCTGCCACTTTAGATTTGTTTTGGTTTCAGGCTGTCAATTGCGTACGAAAGGCGACTTTGGTTTAACTAAACAACCTACCTTCAAACGTACAGTAATAGCAAAATATGAAATGAAACAACTATACAGTAAAGGAATTGGCGTTTAATGATATTATAATAAAAGAACATCGGAAATGCTTATGATTGTGGCATGTACCATAGTCATATGTTCATATAGTTATTGTGTTCATATCATATTTAAGTGTTTTTTTCTGGTTTAGAACCGGTGTTTAACGTCATCAGATGCCTTTCGGTCCAAATTCGATGTTGAAAAACTGGTTTGAAAAATATTCCATTTTATTTAAGAACATATGTTTATTTTTTTATTGGAAAATGCGGTGTTAGATGAAAATGCACTAGCAGTGAAAAAAAACCTTAAAAAGTGCTGAAAAAGTTTTACAATAACTGTCACTTGCTACTTGTAATGGAGAACTGAATTTTGGTAATGTGAAGGCAATTATGCCTATAAAACACGATCGCCCTGCAAAGGACAGTATGATGTTTCGAAACGCTTCTCATCATTTAATAATTTGAAAACCGCAAGTGAAAACTTGCCCAGTCTATTTGCCGTGGAGTCGATCACAATATTTCTCTCTTCACATCAAAAAAACCGCCGAGTGGACGAAAGAGGATAAGGGAAACTCGATCTTTCACAGTACGCATAGAGGCGTAACTAGGAGAGTACATTGAAAGCCGCAAAGATCACGCGGCAGGGGATAATGTCGGTGGAGCAGGCAGCCACATGCTGAGGCGCTTTTACCTGGTTTTCTATGTCAAGGGTGTTACACAGAAAAACGATGGATCGACATTCTCATGTGACAAGATCCGCCATTGGCCACTGAGAACAACAAGTAACCAAAACGAAGCAAACTTATCATGAATTCACCATGGTTATTCCATTACAACGACAGGGCCGACAGGAAGCTGACTTTGCACGGGATTATGTCCTTTCGGCATTCTTTTTAACTTTACGATTGTCTGAATGCCCTCAGCTGTATTTTCTGACTACCAGGACGCTCATGTATGGTGGGAACTTTGCGTCGCATGCCTCTCTAGCCAGCTGCATAGGTCTGCACAGAAATTCCTTCCAGGAGCCATAATCTCCTCCCACAAAATATTCGTTACCTTCTGCTGAAATATCAAAGTGTTGCTCAATGACTGCACATCGCAACTCGGCTCTCCCCATCTTAATAGCAGCGGACTGAGGGGAGTTAAATATTGTGTCTAGATTGGCCCCTCCGTGACATCAGCCAGCCCCTTTGTCAAGTCGATCAACAACCGCGAGCCACCGACTCTGTAACTGCTTGCAGCCTCCTCACGAGTTTCGATAGCCAGCAAAGTATTGAGTCTACCAGAAGAAGACACAATCGGTGGAACGATAAATTTATTGGTCGGACTTTTCAGTGTCTCGCTTGCATTCATTTTCGGAGACAGTCGCAGATAAGGATGATAGAGGTGCAAGGAATGCAGTATTTCTGGGACATGGTTGTCACACAACCACATGCGGGACAGAACTAGCAACTCGCACGTTCATCACCAGGGGTCGTATTTGATGCGATTATTGCTTATCGGTCCGCATCAGAGTCGTTATCTGCTGCAACTTCATCCCGTTATTTATTTCTGGCGTGACGAGTACTCTCTAATTCGGCTCACTGCGCCTCGAAATATCGATCGCCCGAATCCTTTCCGTGTGACTTATTGCTCTATCCAGGCAAAGTCTGGGTGCTGAATATGGAGGCGGAAGGCCATTTCGCATGGTAACTGACTGAGGACCGGAGAACTGAGAATCAACTAGCTCGTGGCTCGCGTTGCGGACACTTCGTGTGAAAATGTCGGCCTTAGAAGACTGTGTGATGGATATTTTGTTTGCTTTCGATAAATTCTCTTAGAGTCAATACCTTTATAGGGAAACGGCTTCACTTAAAATACACCATTCATTTCTTTTTCTAACGATTGCATCTTCTCCCAAACGGCCTCCCTGAACTAGCCTATTCGCTTTTATCGTCAAAGAGCTGGGTTTGGGAGACGATCAGTACGTATGCAAATAATTATACTTGTTACAATATTGTTACAGAACATTGTTTTCGAGTAAACGAATATTTGGCGCAGATTTCCTCCTGTCAGAATTGCTTATATTTCCACCTCCCCGTTGGACACGGTGATATGAACCCAACCCCGCGACAAATTGCAGGGAGGCAAAATATTCCCGTGCCCTTGCCATAGCGCTGACCCCAAACTTCATGGTAATCCTAATCTTAACCTAAGCCTTATTCTTTCCCCTTTCCTTGCCCTTCACATTGCCTTTGTCCTGACCCTCCCCTGTCCCTACCGGGTACATGAGCAAGTTCTGTCCCTATGAGGACCTAACGTTGTCTGCCCTAGATGCTCGATGCGACTGAACATTGTCATGACATCGAGACATACTGAAAACGGTATAGCAATTACGCCCCTGCTCCAATGACAAATCATTTTTCGTCTCATCGGTCTTCGAAATTGTTTTCCTGAAAAATGCACTATTTCATTTTCCATAAAATTCTTCATTGATATTACACCGCAAAATAAATTTTCGCGCAAAGCAATTCCAAAGAAATTTGGACAAGCTAACAATCCTCCCGAGGGTGGTTTTCGCGAACAAAACCGATTTTTGAGACCTGCATCTATAACCAAGGCAAAGAAAGGCTGAACAAGTTGAATCGTCAGGCCAATGTCCCGAGGTCATGACAATCCTTTCGCCAGTCCTGCGTTGGTGAGGAGCCATCCCGATGATGCGGTGGAGTGGTCGGAGGCTTCCTGGTGAATGTGGGGGCCGTCAGACTATCCAGATTCGTAGAGTCACTCAGCTCCACCTCCGAATCTAGTTCAAGGTGGTTTTTTAAAGATTCCATCTCCCTCTGTGGGTTATCGTCGCCCCTCCTGTCTACCACTGGCTCCTGCTGAGAAAAAAATGTCCTGTATTGTTGCCGCAGAGTGGTCAGGTACTCGTCCTGTTTATGAGTCAGAGACCGAAGGCATTCGTCGAAAATCCGACTCGGGCTGTTACTTTCGTCGCCTCTTTTTGGTGTTTCTGTGCTCAAGCGTGGGGAGTGGCAGGAGGGGGGTGAGATGGAGTCGGAAGAACAGGATGAAGCCGGGTAGGTGGAGGAGGGGGGAGACCGCATTTTCTGCGTCCAAGTCGGGAGTTTGCCCTGGCCTCCAGAAGGCATGACAGTACCACTGTTTTGCCCTCCTGGTTCCCTCTGGTTCTTGACAGGACTGTCATAAGTCAGGTCATCCATGAGGGAGTACTCACTCTGCTGATGACGGAGTTCCTCGAGTCGACTATGCGTGATGGCCGCGAGTACTGTGTACTTGAAGCCCTGACTCCGCATAGTCAAGCTTCCGCTGGGGCGTCTGTAGCCCGAACTTCCCAATTCTGTACAGTACTGACCCACTAGCCGGAGAAAGAGATGGTGAAGACTGGGGATGGTCTTGTAAACGACCTGTACAAGCCAATTGCCACGGGCAAGCAGGAATTGTTCATAGCTGTTGGAGACGCGTAGTAGTAGCCCGGAACTGGTGGACTCGGATGAACTGTCAGTGGAGGCATGGGAGGAGGAAAAGTAGGAGCGGTTACTGCAATTATTGCCTTTATTACTGCGCGTTGAGTGGTTGCCGCGGTGCCGTGCGGGAAGACATAGATTCAACTGGCTGAAGTCATTCCCATCGAAAACGGACAATTCACATGCACAGCGGGTTGACACGCTTTGACGTAAGGACTGATACATGGGACTGCAGAAGAAGGCCTCCCCACCGGTGCTCTGGGGTAAGAGGAAAATGAAAACACCGATTTGATTCTGACAGTGTAGCAGGTCAACAGACATGACGCCAGTCTGGAGGGTGGGGGAGGAAGAGACTGCATTAATGAACTTGGCTGCGGGGGCGCGCTATCGATCGAATCGCTTTGAACATGGGAGACGCGTGCTTGAGGCATGGAGTTCACTCTGTAGTCACGTGTTGTATGGACTGTGCGCACGATAACATTACGC